>JWHW01041066.1:56291-82585 GCA_000931545.1 Papilio glaucus
ACAACGTAACCGTTGATAGTTCTCAAGCGTCGAAATTATGAAGATAGAAAACAACATTTTAAATACAGAGGGAAAGTTAGACGGGTATTATACCAAATGGAAGCAAGTGTTAGTTTCAATAAACATTTCGGGTAATTTTGATCGCATACACAGAGGGTAATTTTGATATACTATTAAAATTTCTGTGTTTCCATAGTAAAGCTAATTATATATAATTAGCTTTACTATGGAAACACAGAAATGGAAACACAGAAACAGCCGCATGCACAGCTAGTATTATAATACTAGCTGGTGCATGCGGCTACGCAAGTATTCGTTTCTTATATTCCTCGCTGGAAGTTAACTTGATTTCGTGTATATATAACGTCAAAATATAGGTAAATGTCAAATAGTTGTTATTGTGTGTCCATGGTAATGTCACGTCAAGAAAATAACAAAACGTCAAAAAGAGATGTTATATTTTCCTATCCCTCGGAAAGTCTTGTGTTCGGGTAGAAAAAACCCTTATGGTTTTTTTTTATACCGCTGACAAAGGGGTGTGCAAATATTCATGATGATCGGCTGACAAACGAACTCACATGCGTACTTATAATGTTATAGTTCGATCTTGTCTCTTGAAATTATATATATTTAAACTTTTATGTTGTTATGTGTCTTAACATACGTCGTAAACGAAATAATGAATCTTTACAAAAACGATTTGTGTATTTGTTAGCAATTTTGACTGTTAGACGATCTATAGTGGAGGTAGAGTCGAGTTCGTAGTTGAGTTTCGATTTGTGTTGCCGTAGTCCAAAGTATCTACATATATAAGTTATTAACTTCAAATTTAGACTTCCACCAATCTGGAGTACTGAAATTTATTAATATTGTGTATTTGTAACAGTCCAATTTCAAGTTAAATCTTCAGTAGGTCATTTAAAAGCATAGCTAGTGAGTTGTTATTGCCAACTTGTCGATAATTTGATAAACATAGTAATAAATATAGAACTTCTTAACAGTGGTAGAGCACGTAACAACATCTGTTACACCAATGGGCCGGCTCGCTACTGAAATACCACGACCTCACACAATACACAATACAGGCGTGAAGTAGAAGTATTTCTATTCCTAGTCCTTTTCCTCTTCCTATCCTTTTCTAATAAGAAATAATGAGAAGAGGAAGACGATTTGACGGGGTAGGAGATAGATAGGATGGGAAAAAACATATCCTTTCTACATATCCTCTCTTCTGTCCATTAAAGGTAGGCAACCTATGGATAGCGGTCACTTAATACCACGTGAATCGATTCCTCCTTTGCCACCTGCCGCTATAAAAGAAGAATTACACATTTTATCTCGAAATTTTCCTTATTCTATTGCATTGATTTTATTAAATGTCATGCACTGACACGATTAACGGTGATATATAAATCACAACTGACCTTTAAATACTTGTTGCATAATTATGATGTTCAAGAAAAGAGAAAAAGAGGATTCCTAGACTTATTAGATAAATATTTGATTTCGGCGCCAAAGAAACAAAATTTAGTCAACACATAATTATGATATAAATTACATAATATATCTAATTACTATATGTTATTATTATATTATTAATATTTATTGAGATAATTTGATTATTGGTTGCAATGGTTAGTTGCCATTACTTTCACAAGTAATTTGCTTTTTTGTTTATTTTATGTTGTTCGCATTAATCTGGTCTACGGCAGTACCAGAGTAGTCGCTAAACCAGATTAATGACTAGACGATCCGGTGCATATTCGAATACTATTACACATACAGGTACGTACTGATTTTGCGCCACAACTTTTAAAACGGACTTGTTGGCATAAACACCAAATACCCCACGGAAAATTTTGTTATTTTAAATGCATATTTCGCAATAATTGCAACGGAATCGCCTTCACCTTTACAACATTCAAAACAAAATGTTTTTAATCGTAGCAAATTACAACAACATGACATTTCAAATATACATTTATATGTATACTAGCTGCGCTCTGCGGCTTCACCCGCCGTGTTTTAATTTAACCGACGATTTTCCAACCTTAGCTGAACCCTATTATGATTGACCTAAATAGCTCGCATATAGCTGAAAATTTTCCTAGTTTAGACACTTATCGTTATATTTTGGACAATTCACACAATATCATTATAAATTATAGCCTATTTGTTATTCTGGTGTATCAGCTATATTATTGTAATGTTTCATTAAAACTCGTTCAGTCTATGTTTGTTACTCTTTCACGCAAGAACTTGCGTGAAAGAGTAACAAACATTCATACATAGAAACTTTCGCTTTTAAAATATAAGTAGGATGTACAGAGATAGGTAGAGCTTTAACTATAACACCGTTAAAGTTTTTTTTCCATAAAAGCAGGATGGCCGTATGATTCGGTACAAATGTTGCTCTAGATTCTATCCAGGAGCCGAATAACTTACACCTTCGTTTCTAAACTAAATTTTCAGTTACGGTTTACGAAAATCCCTAAGCATTGAGGATTCAAACTGCGACTAGTAGTGGTAGCAAAAACTGTTGCGTATAAATGGAGTAAATAGACGGTTATGTTATTTTATGCATAATTATATCTATTCGTTTGAACTTACCCTAATGACATCCCGAGGGTAGCAATACCAGATCTGTTATCACCCTCCCTGCGCTACAATTACACGAGTTTAGAGTTGTCATTTTGCCGTGGTTCACTTTGGAATTTAGGGAGTCATTAGTTTGAAATACGAAATATAAACTATGTATTTACGAACTATAATCTACAGTACTTATGCTTTAATATTTATAAATAAATTTTACATTATATGCAAATTAACTTATATTAAATCGACCATTTATGACGCTTAAGGACACAAGTTTGAAATCAATTAATATTCGACAATCATTTTTTTTAAATCTAGATTAATTATAAATCAATTATAATTTAACGGTAGCGGAAAAATTTAAGTTATTTAAACAGTACACTGGCCTTGAAAAGGGAATAGTGTAATCTCTTTCAAAATTAACGAGTATTTTGTGAATAACCTTGTCACGTATGTGAACATTTTTTAACTAATAATTTACAGAACGCGACATCCCTTCCCTTCTTTTTTGTTAATTTGTTACTTAATCCATATATATTAAGCTTAATTAACTTAATGACTAACTTTTACCTTTAAAGCACTTACATATCTCAGTCGCGTGATTGTGCAAAATGTAACTAGTTCGTAGCTATTCTAGAAATGTAAAGGAATCGTATAAAACTGTCGACTTAAGTGTTACGTCACGTGACAAATCTATTTGCAGTACGTGGCTGTGGATATGTTTGTACTGGTTTTTGTACTCGTACATTCTTCATTTTAGTATAATATGCTTCTAGGATTCTTACACTCTTCTAAATGTAAAGTTTTAATTTATTTATTATCAGTCATTTTTTATCTGAATATGAGATTGATTTCATCTGAGGGTATAACTACAACTGGTGGGTCTAGTTTTAGTTACCTACAAAACAAATACACAATTTGTATAAAATTATTTTCTTAATTCAATAAATAACTATAATTGGTTTGTCCTTTTCATATGTAGCGTCTGACAAAAATCAAGATTAATTTGCATCTAATCGTTCGAATAACATTTGGTATCGAGAGCAAAGGTTTCATGGTCGCTGGCAGTTGGTTTCCATATAATTGCAACTTCCTGCGCGTAATACCGAAGTTCTGAGGTCGATTTACTGTTCATTGAACCGCCTTTATGAACAGTCATGCGTTATGTTAATTAGTTTATTTAAAACAAAACATTTCCGGTAATAAGTCGGCCTTTTTAATATGTTTCCTTACTGCAAGGACACAGACCTCCTCTCCGAGATAAGGAAGGGGAGAGATTTAGAATACCTAGTTATTATTCGTCTAGTTATTGTCCAGAAGTGTGGGACACCCTCCTTCCAGATGGACCTATGACTTCGTGCGGAGGACAAAAAGTAACTAGATACGGTGCGAGAAGGACCAACGTGGAAGGTATTGGGAAAGGCTTATGTCTAAAGAATGACGATTCGAAAATCTATTTTTAAAGATGATTATGTGAGAGTAAATGTTATGTAAACGTTGAATCCTATTCCTATTGGACCTATATACGAATGAGCAGGCGATGGCCCTTAAGATTTTGTGAAGGTTCACATCCATGCACCAATTTCATTTTATTCATATATTCTTTAGAAATTTACCATTTAATTATTTCTATCTAATACGGCATAAGACACGCAAAAATTCTTACATGCTTATATTAAAAAGTATATTAATACTAATAATTAAAAATATATTATATGTATAAAAATAAACATATGCGTCACTATATTTAACTTTTTAGCCAAAGCTACACATCACAGACCAATTTTGATTGTGGGTGGTTGTAGCCTCAAAGTTCCCAGATGTGACTATGGTAGTTGCATGGACGGCTGTAGGGTTGTAAAAGATACGGGGGATGAAAATGTATTTTTCGATAACATGTTATAAATAATTGTTTAACTAGAAATGAAAAAAACTAAGAGTTATTTGCAGCTAGCGAAATACAAAATAAAATAACAACAACAATCATTGAATGCCATAATTTTATTTAAGTGTAGTGTTATTTGTGTGTATAAAAATCCTTGATCTATGAAAATAAAACAGTAATTTAGTTTGAACATTTTTCTTTGTAGTCAAAACAAACGAAAGTTACGGGATACGCTTATAGTGTTTCGTTTTGCTACCAAAAAAATTGTTAAATGTCCTTTGACTACACCAAAGAAATAAAAGATAAAGTCAGACATTAGTTCGTGTATTTGGGGTGTACGTTTAGTAGAGATGGTAAGCATGATAAAGATTTTGAACGACGAGTGAATGCAGGAAATAAATGGGGCTATAAGTACAGTAGTGAGGAGGAGGAGGAGTATGAAGGCTCGTCTGGCAATACATAATGCTGTACTAGTGCCTCTTTAATTTATGGAAGTGAGAGCTGGGTTGGGCAGGAAAAGCATGCTAGTAGAGTTAATGCCGTTGAGATGCGATCCTTAAGAAGTATGTTAGGCGTGAGATTGAATGATAGTATTAAAAATTCCATTATAAGGGAAAAGTGTGACTTAAGTGTATGTGGTTACTAGAATTGAGAAAGGTACGCTTCGGTGGTGTTCGGTTCGGGCATGTTGAAAGGATGAATGAAGAGAGAATAACGAAACAAGTTTATGTAGCAAAAGTGTTGGTAGGGGACGCCCTAGGAAAACTTATATCGATCAGAATAGTGGCTTACTAAAAAAGGGCGATATAAGGAGCACCCATAATCGACGAGCATGTATTCATAGATGTATGAATGTAGAAGAAGCGAGAGAGGTGTGCCAGGATCGCGCCAAATGGAAATCCATGATCTCTGCCTTCCCCTATAGGTTACGGGCGTGGGCGCATATTTAATTATTTTTATTTATTCAGACATTACATAAGTCCTGTAGCGACATCTGATGGACCAGTAATTGCAAAAAAAGAAATACCGTAAACAAACATGGCGATAACGGACAGTTAATGAAGAAATTCAAGATGAGTTCATTTGATTCCGATGAATCGGGTTCTTCGAAATTTATAAATGCACATCTCATAAGATTGGCGCCGACGTAAAAACGGTTTCCTTGTTATTGCAGCATCGTAATCGATTCTTTGGATAATGAGAACTTACGATGTATTTTTTGTAAACATAGAGCATGGGTTTTTAGGACACAATTTATCTTTGAAAAAAAATAATTTTTTGTTGTGTTGGAGAACTGATTGTAGATCACCCTGAAGGCTTTCTCTAGATAGATGTGATTTTTAATTTCCTTATAAAATATGAGGCCGCTATTATTGAAAATTGAATAAATTACCTATTAACAAATTTATTTGGTAGATTTAAGAGCTTTGTGTCTATTTTATTATTAATTTAATTCAGTCAATTGAATGACGAAAAATGAAAATATCATTAATAAATATAATTAAAAACAATAGAATAAATTGTTTTATTGTAACCTATGTAATTTGTTTTTTTTTTTAATAACCTTAGACCGTCCGCTTAGTGTAAGCACGTTATAATGTTTGAGTACTAACAGTTCTCGAACGACGTCATAAAGATCTCGTGAAAGGATGTGAATAAGGTGTAAACAACACTCGTAACAACTCGACACACTGACACCGCTCTCGGTTACGTAGTAACGCGTAATAAATCTTATTTGGAACGTTTAAGTTTGAAATTACAACTTGATTTACTTTGTTACTTTCCGTTTCCGTTTTCTACGATCGAGTATAAGTATATAAAATATATGTAAAGATGTTGATAGAATGTATATTGCCGTACATAGGAAATAACATACGACAAATATTATTTGGAAACAATGATACGATCATTTGAAGATAGACCAATGTCACGCAGTACCGAAACGAAATTCTAGTAAGAAAAACAGGGATAAATGAATATCCCACCATCATCCACGACCCCACCGAAGTTATAAAGGCGCGGGAAAAGTGCAGGAAAAGTTTCTTTCGTCAGTCTGACCATTATTCTATTACGGGTAATTTAATCCATTCCTACTATGATAAATGGATAAAGACGATAGATAGTCAAGAACATGTATGTATAAAATGGTTAGTAGTAACATTAATGGTCATTCAAAGCAGAACATTGGTCTTTGCCGCCCCACTCCTCACTATTATAAGCAGAATATTATCATTGAAGTAGAGCGCCAATAGCCCAATGGTTTGCGGACTGCAGAAGAGATCGTAAGCTAATAGTCGCTATTTAATTATTGGCGTGAAACATCTATCACAAACTCAAGGTTAGCTGTAATGCTTAAAAATAATAATTACTTTTTAATTTAAATAATAATTGCTTTCTGCATCCTACAAATTTCAGTCCTTCCATGTCACCTGCTAAGAGTGCAGGGAGGGCGCCCTCCGCCTCCACTCAGATGGTGTTACCTTATTTAGAGTACAAGATTACATTATTACTGTGACATCAATATCTAGGCACGAAACAATCTATCATCCCTTTCCACCATCATCACTCTTTACCTACATATTAAACACGTATAAAACTTATTTGAAAAAGATTCACTAGTTCTTTTTGGTTCTGTTTTTTCCTTCGGTTTTAATATAAGCCTCAAAGAGCACTACCTCCTAAGACGGTGTGTCTCATCTTTAGATTAGATTATGGCGACGAGAGAGCTTTGGAATTTTAAAGAACATATAACATTTTTTTCTAGTCCGACGAAACCACTCAAGAATTAAATTGAAAAAAAGCCGTGTATAGAAAAGGTGTAATATTAATGTAAAGTTATTTATAAATATAAGGATGCCATGTTTCTTTTCCTATTATTTATAGCTGTTACTGATCTATGCATCGATTATTTAATGGTTATAAATCGCAATACGCTTAGAAATAAAGTAAAAAATGTTTGTTTCGTGATTTTTTGTTTTATACGTTTTTTTACCTATATTTTAAAAGTGATTGGACATTGCCTTCGGATTGGCACGCGTTTGTTTCTTATAATAAAGTAGATATTGTCAAAACATTATGACTTATTATAAACCTTATCATATATATTAGAAATATTGCTTTTACGATTTTTCCTATCCCTCGGGAACAGTTTGCTTTGGTTATCATTAAGCTAGCCGATATTTTTATTTCATCGTATTCAAGTGGTCTGCCAATTCTAATTAAGATTGGCGAAGCCTTCTTAGATCAGAACTCACAAACAAATCAATATTTTATATACCCAGAGAGGCAAAATGGAATAAATAAAGAAGGATTATGCTTAACCTAACGAACCGCATTGAGCCGATGATCTCCTGGCTTCAAAGATCGTTTAGGGCACCGCTATACTGCGCCACACCGCGCCATGTGATCCCTAATAATTGCTCCGACGTCGTTTCGAGCGTCATTCCTGAAGTTAGGAACGCCATATATTACGACTTTGGAATTGGGTTAAGGGACCGCGACGCCTGATTAATTCTAGAGCTTCTATAGTACATTACACAGATGTCATAGATTATGTGACTTGTTCAGTTTATAAGTAACTTATAAGCTATGTTATTAACTGACAGCAAATTGTAAACTGAACCAATCCTGCACAATTTGTCGTGAGTTCAAACAATTTTCTTCTTCTGCCCTGCCCGTTTCTCACTTTTTTTGTCGGCACAGTACGACTGTAGGCCATGCTCTAATAGGTTTTGGTCATAGTTTTTTTTACGGCCGGTCGCCTGCCTGACGCCGAACCTCCTCGGGCATGTATATGAAATATTAGTAGAAATAATTTACTAATATTTCTTTAAACCATTCCCATGTTAAAATTCATACAAACAAAATTAGTATAAATATCATGGATAGGCCTAATTTTTTTTTAAATTGACAAGGATTTGAGGTGGTGTTACTAGGCCTTGAACTCACTTATTGAAACAAAATGAAATCAACTTGTTACAGATGTGATTTATGACATACAAGTTCTTGACTTGGTTGTCTTTTTATTAATGAACTACGTGACTTCCATGCGCGTCCCAGTTTCAACGGCAACGCAAAAGCGCACAGACGATATGAAAGCGGCGTGAATTATTTGATTATGCAAATCTTATCTTTTAATTTATGTGCGTTGCTCTGTTGCAGATAAAATGATATACGTATATTTTAGCAGCTGATGAATATTTAAAATAGTCTGTGCACAGCTCGTTCAGTTTTGAAACTGAGGAAATTCCAGTACAATCCAATTCCCATTCCAGTTCCAATACAATACAATCTAGATTTGTAGATGTAATTTGCTGTAACAAGTACTGTACATTCTTCGTTCGCATTATTTTGTTTTTTATTTAATTTTATTTTATAGCATGTTTCCTGACATGTTTATTCCGTTGAGTGTATTAGCTTACATAATATCTTATGTTACCTTATAAAGCGAGTAATTATTGTATACAAATGAATTCTTGTTTCCCTTGGGAACATCACGCCATTTTTTTAGTGTTGGTTACTGTCTGGAGAAGGTTTTTATAAAAAAAAACGAAAGTTGCGCCGGATTTTTGAAAAAATAATAAAACATAACGACCATATTAAATTTTCTAATGTGGGTAACCTTACTGTTTTGGCAAACCTGTCAGTCGTTTGACAGCTGGCGGGATTACCTTAACGAACGTTTGTATGAAGAAACTACACGTGCGAATGCGGGGACGGGTAAATATAAAATCACATACACAAAATACAGTATAAGTATGTAATATTACTTGCTTGTAATTTTTTAACGAATATTCTAGTGATGAAATGTGAATAGAAGAGATAGCAGATGTCATTGTGAGTGGCGTTCCATGAGAATCCTATGCAAGCGTAAGAAGGATTTAGTGTCATTTGTTCACGGTTCGAGAGCTTGCGCCGAGTCCGGGAAAGTAATTTAGATAAACATAACCGCGTCACAAGACCGTGAAATGCGCCATTTTTACTCGCAATGATTTTGAACTGAAAGTGGATTCATTATACGGAAGTGCCTTGAGTTGTTGATATAGAAAGGTTGATTGTGATAGATGCCTGGTATATTACTACTCGGGCACAACAATATTAGACTCGAGTTCAATGACGTCACAGTGACAATCTTATACACCGTAAAGTTTACATCGTAAGTCTCAGGAGCCCTATGAACATAGTTTCGTCCCTAGTGTAGTGGGACGGGGCGTCGCATATCACGATAGTCTTATGTTATTGTGCACGCGTAGTATTAATAAAATAAACGTTCCGAACGTTTTGTTACTTTTTCACTTTTATTGATTGTAAAGACTCGTTAAATTTAATTAAGAATTACATAAAACTAGCTGTGCCCGCCACGCGTTGCAATGTGAAGGGAAAAAAGAAAAGTATTACTTTTTAAAACTTATATTGATGTGCTTTTGTATACAATGTTTTTAGTTTATGTAGAAAAAAATACAAAGAAAAATTCGCTTTTATTTTGAGCCAGAAATCTTCTTGGGCGTATCTAGAACAATAAGTGGTTCTACATACGTCGAAGAAGATTAATACGCTTAACAAAGCATTGCAATCAGAGGAATGGTTTTAGGACTTGAGCAGGTTTAGGGCACGTAGGACCAACATTTAGTTTTATTTATTAGATATTCTGTTCAAATATCGATAAAATTGGTGCATGTTGTGGTCGCCTGTAATTAAAATTGCAAGTAGTCCAATATTTTTGTATTACATTGTATGTATGTTATGAACAAAAATTATTTTGGACTTTGCCTATCTGAAAACTTAATTACTTAAAGAACAACTTTATCTAGTTACATAACCTAAAGTTGTTATTTTTTTATTTTAACTAGCAAATTACGAAGGCATAAACGTTGGCGCAAGTCTGAACATTTGAATTGTCAATATTTGTACATACACTTTACGCATAATTTATTGATTTAAGGAATTGTTTGTTTTATGCGTCGCCTCATGTCTTTTCTATTGATCACATAACATACATACATAAAACGATTTAGTTACCAAATATAAATATAATGATAAATATATATAAATGAATCCTTATTTCCCTTGGTCACAGCATCACGCGTGAAAGGATGGACCGATTTCGCGGATTCTTTTGGTCTTGTCAGAATCTGCTTATGAAAGAAAAAAGTTTCGCGGAAAATTAGAGCATTTAAGAAGACCTATCGACTATTTTCACTTTGCGCGTTTGGCAGTTCGAGCGTGTTTTTGGATAGATATCAAATAGAAAATAATAATATTTTAACGTGCTTAGATATTAATTTGTTTTAGTAATTTATAAAACTTTATTATACAATTTATATTTTGGAATATTGTGGAAGGTATGAAGATGAATGTAGACAAAACGAAAGTAATGGTGTTTGAAAGAGAACAAAGTAAGACAGTAATTGATATAAATGTTAACGGCAAAGAAGTGGAACAGACGGAAGAGTTCGTGCCCAGTGGACAACAAAAAAAAAAGGTGGAAGAGTTTGTGTATTTACGATGTATGTTTAGTATGGATGGTAGACTTTGAACGACGAGTGAAGGCGGGAAATAAAAATGAATGGGGCTACAGGTATAGCAAAGAAGAGTCTGAATCTGTCTATGAAGGCTTGTCTAGCAATACATAATGCTGTACTAGTCCCAATTTTAATGTATGGAAGTGAGTGTGCCAGGATCGCGTGGAATTGAAATCCATAATCTCTGCCTACCCCTCTGGGTAACGGGCGTGAGCGCGTATTTATTTCATTTATTATAAATCTTTAGCTCAAAGTGGTTTTGTTAAACAAAACATTCGAATTTCGTACATAGCAAATGCGTTTTTAGCTACAACTTGGGTGCGAATAATAAAAACAGGTATTCTATTACACTATCAAATGATTAAAAACCGAATGTAAATTGTTGAATTGGGTGATTGCGAGGCCGCAGCCGGCGTCGGACACGCGAGTGAAAATCTGTGTCAAAGTGCCCTCAATTGGCTAATTTGCTTAGAAAGTTATAATTTAACGTTCATAATTATGAACTGTTGTTTCTTTAGTACCAATTAAAAAAAATATTTTAATATGAGAATAAATGCACGAAATAATTTATAACTAATAGACGGAAGTCACATGTGCAGAGGGGTAGACAGAAATTATTGATTTTCATTTTGCGAGATGTTGGCACCTCACTCATCTGGTACCATCCATATACATACTCGTCGTTTACTTGCAACCTTAACATAGGCTTAATGTGTCTTCAATATAATGATAGTATGTTCGAGAACTGCATTCCCTAAAAAAATGCCACTCACGATTGCAACATAAATTTAAAATTAAAAAAGGCGCGAAATTGGTGTAATATATTGTCCTGTCCGTAACATAATTACATAATATTTGGTTAAAAGTCGAAAGTCTTGGGGCTGAGGTCAACTCGTTATCCCAGGCCATTTAATACGAATTTTAAATGAAGGTAAAATTGTATTCAGCTACCGAAAATACTTTTATTGGTTATGTTTGTTAACGTTCATAAAAACATTGGGCGAATGTTTGGAAAAACAAATTCTACTCCAATATTCGTTTCAACAATTTCAACTAAGTTGAAACCGCTATAAAGATACGTTATGTAGATATGGTTCAAGACAATATACGATAGGCGGATTCGAACCCACACAATGATGCTACGTAGTCTTTACCCTGTATCATGATTCTCATGAGACGATTGGATGTTTACTCTTTATCTTGTTTTAACAGGAAGTCAGTCAAAAGTTAATCAGGTCCCAATTGTCTCTAAATTTGTATAAAATTTATTTAAATAAAAACAAATTTTACTTTTATATTAATATAATAATTTAAGCGCTGTAGAACTACAAAAACAAACTTCGATTCGCGAAATACCTGAATAACTCTGGAACCACTTTTCGGACCGGGACAAAATTTAAATATTTTAACGTAACGTAAATCTGCAAACAAAAACTATATCATTGTCTGTTTTGCTAAAAGAATTTTCAAAATCGATTGATGAATATCGAAGCTCCGAGGTAATAAACAAAAAAAAATACAAGCGAATTGAGAACCTTCTCCTTTTTTGAAGTCACAAATTAGCTATACCTAGTTTCACAGTAAGATACATTTTTTGTTAACAAAAGATTTTACGTGAAAATCACTTAAACTACAAAAATTTTTTTTTCGAAAAGCAACTTTTTCTCATATTACCTTATAACCACTATTCATATTACACAATTTCACTTCACTTTATCTCATAAAAATTACAATGATTCCGAAAAGTGTAATGGCTGCCATGTATGGTAAATGACGTTTATTTGTTTAGGAATAAAAATTTATACCTTGGTATAAGGTCAATGTTTAAATAAAAAAATGTGGAGTTTCAAATTATGACGCGTTTTAAAAAAAAATGTATAGAGTGCAAACGAGCTGCGGGACGCCTAATATTGATCACTGACGCCGATGAATTATATATTGACTTTGTGACGAAAACCTACGTTCTACTACTAAATTACGTTCGAAAAGTTAAAATGGTGACAATCAAAGAAATGTACTGAAAAATCTATCGTTTGGCTTAAAATAGATAAAAAAGAAACTTGAACTGCGCAAAATCTTATCAGTGCATAAAGTTACAATCACACCGTAACATTAATTATTTGCCAACAATGCTAAAAAGCGAATAACATTGTCGAAATCATCTCAACAAGGCGCAACGATACCAAACCGCTCTCACTTTCACTAAGTCAATGTTTTTTTTTTTAATTTTACAGATTCGGAGAGGCAAGGGAAGTGAGGCTGCCGGTGCATTCGAAGCGCAGTGCTGTGGAATAAAGTGATCGACTTTTGTGTCTGTGCTCTTGAAAAAGTGAATTTCGTTTATGGTGTATTATTTGACAAATTAGCTGTTAAAAATGGTAAGCGATTTTATTATTAACAATCTTGTTTATGTTTAGATGTACATAATTTTATTTGTTAATAACTATTTAAATAGATAAAGCAAGCAAAATTTAAACTTTTTTGTCCAAATATATTTCAATCATTTTTGAAAACTCGAAGATGGTCACCGATTTTTCGGTGATCACCACCAATATCGGTAACACCAACGGGTTCTGTAGGTTTAGGGGCCTGTTTTGAGATTTGAAGAGGGACAACTAAGTAACAGAATGAATAAGCAATTGTGTGTAAATTACTTCTACTTTAGGCAAATATTCTTGGCGATATTTCCGGACAAACCAACTCACATATTTATATAACCAGAAAGATACCCGTCTTTGTAGGATCTGCTTCCCTAGCGAATCTAGGTGACATACATAGTAGGTAGGAGTTCTGTCACAGTTTAACAATCACAGTTTGAACTGTGGTTCGGTTTTAGGCAATTTCAACGATATCTCAGGTCACCTTTATTTGAAAAGAACATTATCAATTTGGATCATTACTATATTCTTATTATTACTATATTCAATCCCAATTAGGTTTTATTCGAAAAATCCTAACAGGTACATTAGATTTTGTAATTGTGGAAACAACTGAAAACACACTTTTTCCAAGAGCTGGGTGGGTATGCGAATTATTTTGGTTTTGTTATTTGGTAGAATAAAAGGAAACGAGATTATCATAGTAATGAGAAAATTGCTACCAAATGGAGTGAACATAAAAGAGACGAATATAATTTTATGAAAAAATCTAGAATTTACTAATTCGGATGTGACAGGATGCTGAGAAAGAAAAATTTCACAACGCGTCATTTAGTCGCGCAAATGAAACGACGAAATAAAAGACCGCCGGCCTTATTGGGGTAACCTATTAGCATAAAGACAATTCTACCAGAAAACAAAATTACTGCTACGGGTATTGTAATTTATGATTTGACAAATTTGAATTATATAGTCGTATACATACTAGCTGTGTGGACTAAACTTTGCTCGGCCTTTTTTATTAAAATGGTCGTATTGTTTAGATATTTATTACTCGGATAACATCATAACCGTTTTATATATATACAAGAATTGCTCGTTTAAAGGTATTAGATGAGTGTAATATTATCTCTATTAATCTTTTTAGGGTTAAAGGCGAGAATAATACGTACCAATATGAGTCATAAAGTGGCTAGTTCTATTCATACATCCTTCATCTTTCATATTGCTGTTAGGATTGTTAACGATTGCTCCATCACAATAGATACTTAATTCCCCTTATATAATTTTCTAGATAGTCTAAACAATGGATAGAGAAATAAGGAAGATCGTAATATTGAAGGTCACATTGTCAAACACAATACACATTAAGTTTGTTTTCCATGTTGTAAATATATTCGGCCAGTGGTTTCTTCGACCAATTACTAAATATTCTTTTTTTATTGAAGAGTGATAATCACTAGGAGTAAATTAAAAATTGTACAATTATATTACTAAGTTAGTTGCGAGCAGATCGAGGCGAGAGATACAGCAGGGTTCATCAAATAGTTTTAAATGCTAATAGCCTTATTAAAGGTACGGACTCGCGAACCTGAGGTGGTTTCGAATCCGCCATTCGAATATTGTCGTGAACTATATTTTATGATAAATTTTTAGGATTAGTTTTAATGGTTAAAAGAAATATAAGTAAATTATTCCAATAGTCTACTAATCTTAAATACAAAATTGTGGTCCAGATACAGTTGAAAAAAATTATCGAGACCCGGGTACTGTCGATTTTTTTATCGAGGTCCAAAAAAAACAGAAAGATCAAAGGTATGAAAATAGGGCAGATTATATAAAAATAATAATAAAATAAATGTGTAAGCATGTTTAACAATTGGCGGTCCGAGTAGACCTTCCATCTGCATGGTCTCAACCCCTGATTTACGGGATTTATAAACGTAGTTGAGGTCTTCGTTTTTCTACTAATTGTCCAGGTTTATAATTAAACCATGGTAGACTACCGCCCTTATTTTGAATATAGTAAATAATAAACAGAAAAAAACTTCTACTTTTATATATAATGTTGTATTTATTATGTAATATTCATCGTAAAGGTGTCAAACCAAAGAATTCTCATATATATCTAGTTTTCAAAAATAATGTCACATTTTGAACGAAAACTCTTTTAAATATTGGAGTGTAACAATTTCACGTGCGGTCTGTGGCCGGAAGTTTAATTGCATCTTGTGCGGCCCAAGTTACGTGCGCGGAAATGAAAATGAGACAAATTTGCGTCCTTGACATTTAGCTTGGGTCAAGTTTCCCGCCATTTTTGTACTGTTGCTCGAAACAAGTTTCTGATTATTTCTTAAATAGGTGACATTATTGACCTTAAATTTTTATGGAAATGCATTATGACATGGAATTTATATTTTTTCTTGAGAATGGGGGTAAAATTAAATGGGCAATTTGTTAGAAAGTGTCAAATAATATGTAACACTATACGAATTCGTTTTATAATACAATATGGATAAGAATACGTGACTTTAAATTAATTATATTTCTATATCGTCTACTTTCACTAACTTTCTTATCAATTTAGCTATACAAAACAAATAAGACGCTACATATTAAATAAAAATTTGATATTTTTGCGACGTTCTCAATTCCTGGTCCCGGGTCCCGGGTTCAATTCCCAGATGAATAATATTTTAACCCTTTTTTTTTAAATGGTGTAGTAAAGATAGACTCACCTGCCTATCTTAGCTATATTTTATTTACTCGACTTGTGTAGTTGCTCACATCCTAATCAGATGGAAAGAATGACGCTGATTTGTTTCCAACCTTTGGCGTACGCACAATGGACGGATATTTAAAGCTTCGTTAGAATTCGAACCCGAGGCATATATACAATACAGGGAAAGCGCTTAGCTGTATGTCTAAACGTTCGATGGTAAAATGGAGATAGGGAAATCAAATCGTGTTATTCCTGCGCATACTTCCTAGAATGTACCTTTAAAAGTTTCCATGAATTGGAACTGAAATACAGCAATTGATACCTCTGCCTACCTCATTAGAGGATAAAGCCTTTAAGCTTATATTTTTATTTAAATAAGAAAACCCTCATGTGGGTCGGGTAGTGTTATATCATATGAAATATTTATATGCATAATACTTATCGATTGTATGAAAACTGGATCGCGTTATGCAATGATACGAGGAATAACTTATTTAAAATGCAACCATCTGGGTTTGTGATTAGATTGTTTTTCGACTGATAGAAAGAGGATATCCGCATGCGACGAGTCCGCAATGTAATGTCATCTTTATCTTTAGAACATAGAGTTTAACTTTGATTCAAATTGTAATGCAAAGTTAAGCAATTGGCGAAAGTGTTTGAGCTTGAACGCCTCACATTTTACTCTCACTATTGATGGCGGTCACGGTCGTTTTTTTACACAGCGATCGTCCAGATCCAGATACAAGAAGCAATCACAGATTATAAACTTGAATATTGGAAAGACATAGAGTTTATAATTCAAATATTATATTATCATTATGATTCACAGTGAAAGTTGAATTAAGTAAGATCGTTACGTAATAGTTTAGATGATGTCTTTTTTGACATAGAAGAGCTTTCATATTTATACATATTTAATTTATTGTTGTACACAAATCAATAGGCTTTTAACAAAGCATGAATAGATTAAATGATGGGTATTCAGGGTTGATACTAAGTTCATATTATTCTTGAGTTTATTGCCAAGCTTTCGATTTATAATATTAAAATCGAAAGCCTGAGCTGATATATTTGTAATTAATAAAGGCAAAAACATAGCGAATCTGCTACGTACATACAAGTTAAAGTAAAAAGACGTAGGACTACTTTTCTAAAGATTTTATTTATTCTGGAAAAATCTACGATAGTGTATCTAAGAATGATTTTTGTCTTTTTGATTGAGCTGTACATTAGAAGCATTAAAATGTGTTTCTATACAGATATTCTAGTGTTTGTATTCGAATTACCTTTAGCCATTAGAATACCGGCGGATTGGTTTAATTAGTCAACGCCAACACTAATATTTCTACACATTTAGTGTTAGGCAGGGCTGTGTAGCAAACGGGATTCTCTAATCTCCAGTGCCAGATTTATACATTTACCGCCAGTATACTATTCAAATTTTGTCGCCCCTACCAACCATTACAATTTGATACTCTAACCGGTGTTCACAAAGCCAAAATTCACATAAAACATATTGTCATCTCTGTTTTTTCAGAGAGGAAGAAAGAGATAACAACATGTTTAATGTGAATGTTTTCGGCAGTTTGAACACAGTGTACACAATTATATAACAGTTTTTTTTATTGAGTGATTAAGTTGAGTGTGATTGTTATCTGATAATTTGTTATCTTATATCTTTCCTTATTATCTTATGCTATAAGTCTCAAAGTTTCTTTTTTCATTTAATTTTGCACCACGTTAGATTGTACTACTTGATTGTACCATAACTGGTATAAAATCTGCTGTAACTTTTAAAAGATACAGTCTTTACGTTTTGGCAAATTGCCACAGTTTTGACACCTTTGGAACCAGGATATTAAAGTCGATTATTAAAAGTAAACTTTATTTGTATGAGCATAAATCTTTTTATATTGTGTAGGTATACAAAGATGAAAACAGTTTGACAACTGCGCTATGCCAAGTGTACCCGTGTAAGAATTACTCAGTGCATATAAACATATTGTGTAATATCTGAACATACTGTGCTTGAAGTGTTACGTTCGTTACTTAATCTTAGGTTTATTCTTAGGTTCCGTTCTAGTTGCTTGCGTTATATAATGTAGGGGAGAGTAATATTATCGCATTACAGAGAATGCGTAAGACGTTAACAAGTAATGTTTATTTCATTTAATGTACTTAAGTATATAAAAAACTAGTTACATGATAAATAGTCAGAATACACCTAATGTTCATGAGACCGAATATAATCATCACATAATAAAATCAATAGAAGAAACAATGAAAGGAGAAGAAAGGACGAGTAATTGAAATGATAAATTGAAAGAGATTGTAGCGGGTGATGGAGGAAACATCAGATTAATGATATACGAAAGAAAGGCGTTATTGATACCTGTAACCGAGGAGTATGTGCACGCAAATGTATGTAGAAGAAAGCGAGAGAGATGTGCCAAATGGAAACCGGTTATCTGTACCTCTTGGTGATGGAGTGAGTGAGTGATTTCAAAATCTGTGTATTATTCCTTTATTTATCCTAAGATTTTAATTTATATTAGTTAATTTATATAGAAATCAACGACACGTGGATACCCATTGGCTTACATTCAATAAATGCGCAAACATATTGAAATGAAGTTTGATGTCTTTCATGATTATGTGTACACTTGGCCGGGTCTGTGTACACTTGCTGTATGTAAATATGCACTCGTAAATGTGTTTAATAAATAAATTCATTGGATGAGAAGCAACCAAATTGCTTGGCCGCCGGTAACACTGTTGCCGCGATTGACGGCTTGTAGACGTAAAAACTTAAAACAAATGGAAAGCGCGCCGATAGCTCAAAAATTACCTTCTGAATTCATTTAAAAAACCTATCAAAGTAATATTTTCTTATACCAACTGTAAAGTATATAATAAATTGCTTGATAAGACACGGCGTGTTGAATGATTCGCGTTTGCGATTCAAAAATGGAATTTAATATTTTGATATTTTTATTCTTCAATTCGTCAAATTCGTGCAAGAATTTATTTTTGTTGATTATTAGCCGAGGTGTCGACGTCAACCGTGACGAGAACCCACAAGTTACTCTTACCAAAAATCAATCAAAGCGGCTAAAGAAATTTTCACTTCAAAAACGGCACCAACTAAGGCTCCTAAAGGTGGGAACACAACAGCGGTAACGAGTTTTGTCCTGTCAATTGTACACATAGTAGACTTGCGTGTGTATTGTCGAATTGCGATAATTTTGTCGCGGTGCCTTTAAAATGTGTTGATAATTGTAAACATTCGATATGATTTGATGCAATACGACAAAACATAAGACAGCAGTGTGTTCCTACGTTAAATTACTCTTTTATTTTAAATTGCTTTACTTTGTTGAATTTTCGTACAATTATAATATAATATTATTGTTCATTATGTCTAATTAAGTGAGAGGTAGATTAAATAAAATGGGTCTAATTAGGAAGGATCGCCTTATTTACAAGAAGATCCTATTAAGTCTCGTTTAAGATAATACAACAAGCCTTTATAATGTTTATTATCTTTTTCGTTAGAATTACGTAACCAAACAGTTTAACAATAGATAAGGTCATTTATTCAGCCTCCTTTTTAGAGTAAAGTAAAAGAGTTTCTAACGTCTTTGTATTAATCTTTGGATCGAACAAGATATCGGTTCTTCTTATTTTTAACCAATATTCGTCCACTGGTGAACCTAGGCCTATCACCTATTGATCACTACAGAGATCGATCACCTGCCGCCCTCATCCAGTGGACTCCTGCAAGAGCCTACAAACATTGCATCGACCCAAGCGTGGCCGACTTTGCAAACATTACGAAAATGGGCATTTTTTCTTTTTTTTGATAGTTGTAGTAGATAGTGTCGCAAGAAATATACATCATACGCACGTTGCGAACCATATATTGTGAAATAGAGCTAATATATTACTTCTTACTGGGCCACATTTGCACGTAGGCAATTAAAAAGTTTTTCACTGAAGCAATCTAGCTTATGTTTGTACATATTCGCACGTCATTAACCTATAAGCAAAGATGTTAAATAGTTCCAGAAATCTCTACCTATTCGGCGTGTCAAAAGTGAAGCCACTTAGGTCAATTGGCGACTGCGTAAAATGCCGCATTCAGGCGTTTGCCGCGGTACGAATTTAATTAAAAAAATGTCGACTTGTGCTGTGAAATCGTTTAAAGTTAGCCTTGAGGAAATAAAAGTGTGCACACTATAATTCAGATGTAAAGAAACGATTATCGGAATTATTTTTCACATTTAAAGAAGAAAATCGAGCTTCATTTTGAACGTTGAATTTGTATAGAACACGGTATCTAGAGGTATATAAATCTATGCCCTTCGGGTTATTTGGCCCCGTATAAACTTTAGTTACACGAGCTATAACGAATTTAGTGACGGAAGCAACTTATGTTGTCTGAAATTACTTCGAATAACATAATACGGGGTGATCCCATTACAACTTTTGTTTACGAGTTGTTCATCTGTCATATTTGAAGTTCGGGGAAATGTGGATTCCTTTGATATGTAAGATAATACTGGGATCAATGTACCAACGTTTATAGCCTTTATTACGGGAGATGGCGGCAAACGAGCAAGCGGGACACCTGATGCGTTACCTATCTTTAATGGACAGAGGAGGGGAGAGACCGGAAAAGGATGTTTGCTTTTCCTATTCATCCCTTCCCATGCTATACTTGTTATGAAAGATGGAGGACTAAAATTGGGCCTCTGGCAGACCACTCCTCAGACGAAACACAGAAGCATACTTCTACTTCACGCCCTTCTTCTGTGAAGTCGTGGTATTTCACCGGTCCATTCGTACAACAGATGTTGTAGCGGAATCCACCACTGTTAAAATTATATTTTCTGCAGGTATTTTACGATGATTGTCTTGTTGTCACATTTTCTTGACCAATCATTGGAACTATTTCTATTTGTTAACACTTTTTAATTTGATTAAAATGTATTTCCATTTTAATTAAAAGCTTTTGTTTTGTTATATGTAACTAAACAATTCCCGTGATTTAGAATGGAGATTATCGATTTCAACACAACCATAAATCAAACAAATTGGTTTTGGAAACATTTAATGTTGACTCTTTATAGTACGTCGCTGTATTTGTCAAAAATAGAGAAAAATGTTTTCGTAAATAATCAATAGGAGACGCAAAAATCAACTGACATAATATCTCGTATTTCTCATCGCTGTTTGATTATTTGCAAAAGGCCTCGAGGAAAAATATCAATTGATGATTGTGCGGATTTGAAGGGTCCCGGAAAATGGTCTCGAAATTTGAAACGTCAGTACGTTACGTTTCTTTCTCGGTTATTTCTGGACGTCGAGTTACGGGAAATTTAAATTTTTTATATATACTCGCATGTGAGAATTGTAAATTTATATGTAAAGGAAATAAAACATAATTTGAAATATTGGTTACTGTGAATTTAGTCACGATTTTTTAGGTACACACAACTTTGATCTGTTGTGATAGATCTAATCAAGATTTATTTCCCTGCCAGTTTAGTTTAGTTGAAATTATGTTATTTTAAAGCAGTTGACAGTTTCTACATATTCGTAGTGGCATCGTCTTAATTTTGTTTAACCCTTTGTTTTATGTGCTCTTTTATTTTGTGCAACTTGGCTGTCACGCGTTCAAATGCAAAATATACAATAAACATCAAAAATTTGTTAAATTCATTATTAACGATGATGGACGTGCTGCAAATATTATTTTTTTATTTGTCATGTAAATCTGTCTCTGACTAATACCGGCTGGAACTGACAATTCATTAGAGCTGTCCTTCGCCAGGAAATTTTGATAGACATGTTTTAGAATCAATTGGTCCTGAAGAAGTCTTCTATTTAAAAAAAGTAAGATGATTTCTCGCCGAAGAAATTCATTAGAAAACTTTAGTTGTTAGGTCTCTTTTATTCTTTATGCTATTATCACTAGACGATTAGACGTTTTGGGCATAAGTTGTAGATGTCGCTACTTCCAACGGGCCTGTGCTGAGCGGAGATGTGTTTTAAAAAACCAATAGAATTTCGTTATTCACACATACTTAAGCTGAGTGGAGACGAGATGCATGGTTCATAGAGGCCATGTGAGTAATAACTTACTTTCACTGCGGATAATGGTTCTTCTTGTCACAATATGGTCACTTTTTAAATGATTGTGACAAGTCATATATCTTGTGGTACGATCTCTCAAGACAATCTTAAATGAACAAATAGATAATAAATGAGAACTGCAGGCAGACGTAAGTTTATACTTTTATTAACCACTATTTTTGTATGCTCAAAATAATAAGTAAGAATATAATGATATGAAACAATATAAATAAATAAATCAGCCTTTTCTAGAATATTCCCCACTGCAGGGGCACAGGCCTCCTCTCCGAGAGAGGGAATGACACAAGCATTCTATTTAAATCAAGATTTATTCGAATAAGAACTAAACAAAATGGTACAAAAGTAGTCACATACTACTACTAGTACCAGTAGTTAGTAGGCAGAAGTAGGGCCGGTCACATCTGTGGAGGTAGCGACGTCAGATGGGGGAGGAAAATCTCGGAATGGAGGCCACGGACCAGAAGTGTGGTTGGCTCTCTTTCTAGAAGGACCGATGACCTCGCGAGAACGGTAGGAAGTCGCTGGATGCGGAGAACCGTATATGATAGAAGGCATTGGGAAAGGCCTATATCCAGCAGTAACCTGATGATGATGATGATAAATATACCGTCACATAACTTATTTGTAATCATGTATTCGACATATGACCTAACTGACGTTTATATAAAACAGCAATTTTATTATCCTATCAAATTGCCTAACTATAATTAAATTTCAATTTATGGTATACCAAACTTTGTACTTGGTTGAACTTTGATTTCACAGGAATTGTAAGCAATGTTTTTAGCTTAAATGTCTGTTTGAATATAAGCAATTACTCTCCAAACCTCGTTGTCAACAAGAATATCAGTTAGTCACAAATTAAGAACGGCTTCTATAGCAGTCTATCCAGCTACGTATTTTTTAAATTAAATTTCGTAATAATCTATAATCTAGATTTATTCGAATATTTTTTTTTATATCATATAACGAATGAAAAATATACATGTGGCAATGAATACCTTACACCAGTCCATTCCAAACAATTTGCCTGAATTGTTCTGGCACTCTAATTTACTTTTCTTTTACTTCATCCTCACTAGGTCAAAGGGCGTTGTCGGAGTACATTCACAATATTTATGGCGGCAACCTCGCTCGTATTGTTCCGGTAGTGGATACCTAGAGCGATTTATGGCGATCTTTGGTTACGTTATACAGTATGTTCATTTTCTGGAATTTTTTCAAAAGTGTTGCATTTGAAAATATTGATTATTTTTCTTCTCAAATATTCAATATACGTTGTCAATCTTCTAAGAGGCAAAGAGATGGATAAGAATTGGAAGCAGGAGAATTTTATGTGAACGTTTCTACTAAAACTTACTTTTGTTTTGATCTTCTGTTGTTATCTTATAGGGCTGTAAACAATGATATTACAAAAAATGTACCAGCTATCGTATTAGCGGTCGAAAAGTGTAGCCTCGAAAATATCCCAATTGACATATTTTCTTAATTTACGTCACGTGTTTACACTTACGCTGGGCAAACACTACCCGTCCTCTTTCTTCTTATTATTTTAATTACGCTATCCATTTTACATCATTTGAAATGTGTGAATGTTGCTGTCACTGTCTTTGGAACTCTTATGACCGGCGATTTTGTATGCGTATAACATGTCTATATATCTATAGTATCATTGGCTGCAAACCTCTGTCTACTATCTTAAAGTACGCTCACTTATTCGCCATTAAGTTACCCTTTTTGGTTACTATCTAAAAGAAATAAAAAATACGTTAAGTAATATTGCGTCATCTTCTTTTATTCAGCGGTACATCGATCACTTTTATAGCGATATAGGGACTCATTTAGTAGGCAAGAGCTGGTAAACGACAAACATATGGCGGGGCTATGACGATATTTGTTACGAAAGCCCTGTCCCGAGCTTTATTATATGGTATGAATAGGGAATGCTATATAATTATTAATGTCAGGTTGAACGGTTATTGGAATTTGTGTGTTATCGTTTGTTTCTCATTATTTTTTTATATGATAAGGGGGCAAACGAGCAACGGGACGCCTAAAACTAAGAGGTCACCGCCGCCCATAAACATCCGCAACACCCGAGTAACTGCAGACGCGTTGCCGGCCTTTAAGGAAGGAGTACACTCGCTTCTTGAAGGACCCTAAGTCGTATCGGTTTGGAAATACCGCTGGCGACAGATCATTCCACAACGCGGCTGTGCGAGGCAGGAAATTACGCGCAAACTGCACGGTAGTGGAATGCCAACCACCAAGATGGTGAGGATGGTAATTGGAGCTCTGTCGAGTTGACCGACGACGAAACACAGCGGCAGGAATTGTTCCAAAAAATTCTTCGGAACACTCCCCATGGTAAAGACGATAAAAAATGCAAAGGGAACTGACGTCCCCTTGCAATGCCAGTGGGTCAAGTCGATCAGTAAAAGCTCGGTCGTTGATGATTCGGGTCGCTCTTCGTTGTACGCGGTCAAGTGGAAAAAGCTAGTATTTGGGGGCTCCAGTCCAGAGATGGGAGCAGTATTCCATATGAGGCCGGACCTGCGCTTTATTCAGCTTTAAGCGATGGACCGGCGTGAATTATTTTCTGCCTAAGGAAGTTATCATTTTATGAGTACACATTATATCCGAACATTGTTATATTGTTATCAGTGGTAGAGCCCGCAACAACAACATCTGTTGCACGAATAGGCCGGCTCGACGTGTAAAATACCACGACCTCACAGAAAACAGGCGTGAAGTAGAAGAACTCTGCGTTTCGTCTGATGAGTGAGGTGCCGGAGGCCTAATTTCAGTCCTCTTCCCCTTCCCACCCTTTCCTCCTAAGGATAGGATGGGAACGAGAAGAGGATTGGACGGGGAGGGGGTTAACGGGGAAAAGGAAATATCCTTATTCCTGTCTATGCTCTCCTCTGTCCAGTAAAGGTAGACAACGCATCTGCAGCACATTTGCTTATTGCGGATGTCTAAGGGTAGCGCTCACTTAACATCAGGTGATCCGCTTGCTCGTTAGCCACCTTCTTTCATTAAAAAAAATTGTATCCGCACTAAGCTGTATTTCACTAATCGACGATTTTTCGTATCAAAAGTTCACAAAGTGATCAAGTAGAAAGAATTCTGAAGCAGCAAGGTATTTTGCCCCCTAGACAAAGTAACATTTGATTATATATCGCTAGTAGAAAAGTCCAAAGAGTCAAAAATGGAACTGATCAGAACTGACATAAGCTTTCGAAATGTCATGTGATCGTAAGCGAATCAATACATATTGCTCTATTCCATCGACAAGTTAGCGACCGTCAATCCATACACAAGCGTTGACAGGTGGTACATTTTGACAAGTGATACCGCTAGCTAGCCATTGCATATCGATAGCGAAATTCGTCTACGGAGCGAATGTACCTTTGAGTAGAAAGAAAAAAAGATAACATACACTTTACGCAACATAAAATAGTTCGCGTGCTTCCATGTTAAGGATAGTCATTATGTAAGCCGAATGTTACATACGACTTAAGGAGCCTCAAGAGATAAGGAACACGTCTCCTGATTGCAAAGTAAGATTACACCTAAGTAGTTACGTTTGGGTCTTAAGCTACAACATTTTTATATTTATTTCTTTTTGTGTTTTCACTTACTCGATTTTAAGAGGTACGGTAATAAAACAAATGAAATTGCAGTTTTTTTAATTGTTTTACCTTAACATACATGGAATTTTCACTTAAAATTTGGACTTTTACAAATTAATATCAGCAAATCAAATCAAATTAGGACTTTCGCATACATTCGGTCTTTTAAAAACCAAATTAGGAGGTTTACCCATCAAATGGAAACGTCCGAATTTGATTTTAAATGCGATTTGAATTTGCAAATTGCAATTGAAAACGGGCGATGTACGGTTCCGTGGTAATTTGTTGATTTTGTATCACTATTGCAACCGGGATCGCTCCGGTTGGCATTATTCATTACTCACTTAACGTTCTTTAGGAAAAGAGTATTTTATTTTGTTAAAAGGGCCACACACC
>JWHW01041066.1:84752-112711 GCA_000931545.1 Papilio glaucus
GTGATTCGTGCGGATTGCTGGCCAGCAGCGTTAGTGTGTCAGACAGCATGCTCGTAAGACGAAACTCATTATTTCTTCTACAATACATATTGCTCTATTCCATCGACAAGTTAGCGATCGTCAATCCATACAAAATCGTTGACAGGTATATTTTGACTATACCTCTAGCTAGCCATTGCATATCGATAGCGAAATTCGTCTACGGAGCGAATGTACCTTTGAGTAGAAAGAAAAAAAGTTAACATACACTTTACGCAACATAAAATAGTTCGCGTGCGTCCATGTTAAGGATAGTCATTATGTAAGCCGAATGTTACATACGACTTAAGGAGCCTCAAGAGATAAGGAACACGTCTCCTGATTGCAAAGTAAGATTACACCTAAGTAGTTACGTTTGGGTCTTAAGCTACAACATTCTTATATTTATTTCTTTTTGTGTTTTCACTTACTCGATTTTAAGAGGTACGGTAATAAAACAAATGAAATTGCAGTTTTTTAATTGTTTTACGCTAACATAGAAGGAATTTGCACTTCAAATTTGGACTTTTACTAATTAATATCAGCAAATCGAAACAAATTAGGACTTTCGTATACCACATTCGGTATTTTTAAAACCAAATTAGGACGTTTAGCTATCAAATGGAAACGTCCGAATTTGATTTTAAATGTGATTTGAATTTGCAATTGAAAACGGGCGATGTACGGTTCCGTGATAATTTGTTGATTTTGTATCACTATTGCAACGGGGATCGGTCCGGTTGGCATTATTCATTTCTCACTTCACGTTCTTTAGGAAAAGAGTATTTTATTTTGTTAAAACTGCCACACACTTTTTTTTATAAGAGAAGGGGCAACCGAGCGGCGGGAACACCAAGGAACTGCAGATGCGTTGCCGGCCTTTAAGTAAAAGATAGACTCGCTTCTTGAAGGACCCTAAGTTGTACTGGTTTGGAAATACCGCCGATGACAGACCGTCCCACAGCGCGGCTGTGCGTGGCAGGAAATTTCGCGAGAACCGCACTGAGGAGGGATGCCACCCGTTATTGGTTGGTCGTTTTCTAATATTCATATGATAAACATCTCGGGTTCTGTATTAGATATAAGTACATAGTAAGCGTAATTAGCCAACACTACCATTTTTATAATTTTTTGTTGCGTTTTCCTCATTCATTCTTTCAGTATGTGTAAAACATCGAAGCGCATACATTTCCCAATTCTAGTTATTAAATTCGTTATAACGTTATCATGTTATTGCAAAATGTTATATCACACGTCCTTGACAAAATAACCCGATATTTAAAAGTGAATGTGTTAATATTTATACTTGCGACAATACATTGGATTATGGAATTTTCACACCTAGCCAAATTATTTATGAAATCTAACACAGCAATAAAAGTTCTATTGAATTCATTTTTAAAACGTTGACTATTGTTTGCATGTTGAAAACAAAGTTACTACCGTTTGTGTGTTAAATATAATATATTTTTATTAACACTTAACAAGGAGTTAGTTTTGTAAAGCTCGGTGTCATAAAGGTCTGAAGTTTTTGTTTTATGCCAAAAGGTGGCAAACAAACAAGCGGTTACCTAATATTAAGTGACTGCAACCCTGCATGCAACAAGCGAATAAGTTTCAGATGCGTAATGCGGCTACGATATTTCCTTTACCTATCCATCCTCTCCTCTGTCAAATCTTCTTCCCACTCCCATCATTTTCTTATAACAAAAAAGGTAGGAGGTAGGAGAAGACGACCAGAGTTAGGGTGTATTGCACCGATCGAGCCGGTCGAGCGTCGAGTCGAGGTCGGTCGAGACCAGTCGAGCCTGCCCATTCGTACAACTGATGTTGTTGTTGCGGGTTTTACCACTATTAATTCTACCCTGTTTCTACGGCGTAACTATTATTTTATGATGAATAAAGTAGCGCTTGGCCATAATCTCACCTGATGTTAAGTGGTGATGTAGCCGAAAGATGGTACACGCACTAGTTTAGTACCAGTCTATTCACTAAGGTCGCCTAAATCTTGTACTGCTAGCAACATCTGCATGCAGACGCATTTTAAAATAAGGGTCACATACGTGATCCTGAGTAATATTTGTAATTTAAGATTCTTAACAATCCTATTGTAACGGTTTATGTGAAAATTGGACGCCTTTTTGATGGCCTTGAATTTTAGAATGTATCCCGGGTACATCCTAGAATTCAAGCCTTAATTCGTAAGTGGGTTCGATCCTACATATTCCTTATTATCTTTAGCAAGGTATCAACAGATTTCATTTCTTATACTAGGTCAAATCGTAGTCGGTAAAACATGTAAAAACATTTAACAGGACGTTCATTATACTGATTTATGAATTCATTGTTGATTTATGAGCAATTTATTAATCTTTAACAAAGAAAATACATGTAGGTGCGTATTTTGCATATGCGTGTTTAGATAGAAGGTTGAAAATTAAGTAAATCATAGTTTTATTTGTCCTAGTTTTTTTTTTATAGCATAAGAGGGCAAACGACCAGTGAGTTTAATAATTCAAATATTTAAAATTATTACAATGAGTTAGCTCTGTGTAATAAATTTTAATAATTTCAATACGAAAATGTTCATATATGTCACAATACCTATTTAATTTTTAAACTTTGCAATAAAGCGTGTAGCACGATTTAAATTAAAAATTAATTTTTATAAAAATTGTTTTCAAGTAAGATTCATTATGACTTTGTAATAAGCCTTTAGGATTTCTCAAAGTAAATGCATTTCAAGATTAGTGTAAATTCAATTGTAATGTATCTGATTAAACTTTGTTTATAAACGTTATTAAGTTAAAAAAGATGTTACAGCATCTTATTAGTAAAAGGTTTTTTATGGATGAAGGTAACAAACGATTAAGCGCATCACCGATGCGCTACCCATAGACATCTGCCACAAATAATGTATTGCAAATGTGTTGCCTACCTATAAAGGACACAGGAGAAAATAGACAGGAAAAAGGATTCCCCATTAACCCCCTCCCCGTCCAATCCTATAATAATTTGCCTGTGTCTTACTTTCCGATGCTGTTGTTGGTGTTTACTAAGTACTCTTCGTTATAAAATATAGGTACAAACTCTAAAGAAAAACTCTACCACAATATAGCCCTTGCAATTAACCTGAATTGTGCGAGAATGAAGATAACGGCTGCCAATAAAGTCCTCACAACCAGTTACAGGCCTTAATGTAGGAATTGTAAGAAATCGGAGAAAGGAACAGGACGAGAAGAGGTTCAGAAGGGTTCATCTAAATAACCAGACGAAACACACAAGTAGGACCGCAATATACACTATTTGTATCTCCGTGCAGCACAGGATTATTCATTATAAAAAAACAGCTTACAGCTTTTGATAATTTACTTTATAAGTACTCAGTACAAGTTCGTAAATTATTTATTTATTTAAGGAGATATACAGATATGAAAAATAAAATTAGATATGGTTTTGTAAAAAGTATAAGTAAATACAAGTTTCATACAGGTCGTTTCGCTAAGTACAATTTAGATTAAAGTTATTCGCTTACTCAACATTAAAGTTAAGCTATTTATTTAATTAAGTGACATTAAGACAAGGGAACCCAGCAGATGTTGTCTTGCCTTAACGTTAACTTTCTCGTTAGGAAATTAAAGAAAAAACCTCATGGAACCCGATGGCAGCGCTACCGCGTCCAATGATAAATCAAAACTATCCCAGAACCCCACTTTAATACACAAAATTTCATCAAAATCGGTTCAGCCGTTTCTGAATTCAGCCATCTCACGTAGGCACAGAAGAAAATATTCATGTCGGAACATTAAACGTTTTCGAATTCAGTCGTGTTACGTAGTCTTATCATACCTATTGCGTTGCTTCTGATTTTTCGATAGCCGTCTTCGATTATTCATAAATGTCAGTTGTATCGAGAAATAATTACATAAATCGATGTAATAGTGATGTGCCGATGACAGGTCGGTTTGGTAAAATCGAAAGGTCGACCGGTGTAGATACCGAATTTTATACAGATAAGTGAGAATATTTGCACATTCACTTTATAAAGGTGACGTTAAATTTTACTTTAATAATCTTGTTATTCCAGAAGGCAATTTCAGATATTTAAATGCTAGGTGAAATCGTTTTGTATTCTTTCTCGTTTCTATGTAATGAAGATAACCATTTAAATGTTAATATGTCTAATTAGTTAATTAGAATGTAGAAATACATAGTAAAACTGCTATACAATACTAATTCAGACATAAATGTGGTTTAATTCCAAGCAAATTATCTGCTTAAATCCGTTTCTTATTTTACATCACCGAGATAATCTGTAGAATTTCACTAGTCGTAAAATTTCGTACTTATCACTTCTAATTACGCCAGCGGAATCTATGTCAACTAGGTAAGGCTTGGTCTTGTTAAGTTATGTGTACCACGATTGGTACGTTGTTTACAAACCAAACGAACGACGAAAAGACCGATGCACCATTCTAAGTGAATTCAAGACCTAATGAAAATATAAAGCCATTGGATTTTCCGGCAAAATAAGGATCCCAATGACTACTATTACTAGACTGCTGAGTTTAGTTGAATTATTTAGTATTTATCTTCTTCGGTTGCCTCTCCGACTAGCGAAGGTTAGCAGTCAGCTTCGTATCTCTTCTTATTTTTCACGATCTGGAACAGCTCGGTAACACTCACGATTCCTCTCCACGGACTGTTTTCTACACCGTTCCTCTTTATTTTACATACTTCCTTGCCAAAATATAATATTGGCCGCTACGGTAATGCTATAATATATTATGATTGTGTTTTGTCAATAACACCATTTTGATACATTTTACCTATAACTCCAAGTTATAATTTGCGTAATCCAGCAATTCCAGGAAGGAAAATATGAAACGAATGCGTGCTATGCCCCCAATAACTATGGGAAACTAAAATTATATAAATAAGAACTGTATAAAACTTAATGAAAATTATAAAATATGTCGTTTGACAACTTTACAATTTTTTCCTGAGCGTGAAAAAATAAATTTACATAGTAGGTTTTTTTCTTTCGTTTTTACTTTAAGTGGTTATGTATTCAATGTAAACAATATGCGCAAATATGGGTACCACGTAGCCTTCCCTGGTCGGCCTTCGTGACTGGTTTTGATCGAGTTTGTTGTATGCTCTCCCTTTCGTTGCAGTTAATTTGATGTCGTTTAATTTTTTTATAGAATAATATGTTTATTTTGACGCAGGGTTTTGTGTGTTGTGATCTACAGTCGCCAACCAAGATGTATTAGTAATACACTGTATGCTTAGTACTAGACTAGAACAACTAACTAGAACATGAGGTCGTGGGTTCGAATCCGCCATTCGACTATTATCGTAAACAAAATCCTAGCACAAGCTTTTAAGCCTAGTTGGAATATTTTAAAAATGAAGAAAATATTCAAGAACTATGCAACAACTCCAGCATATATACTAGGAGAGCCGATGAAGATTCTACCATATCATTATTGTCAGTCATTGACAAAATCCTTGCATATTTTACGTCACTGCCTAGTTTTACAGATAACTGCTTATACAATATATCGTTTGCTTTACAAAACATGTTTAACTGGATCAACTACACTTAAAATTGTTAACTCAGACAGCCAAAGCGGAGAATTACTACAATCAACACCAACTGTAATCCAGTTCAGACATTCAGAAGTAGGATAGACGTCAAATTTTTGCGTAATCTTAATAAGTGAGGTGTTTGAAAAAGCTATCCATTTACAACTTTTACTTGGGCCGGCAATTTCAACTAATTATTACCTGACAAGTAAGAGACTCGCTAGTTCTTTTGTATTAAAAATACAAATTGTAGAAAGTACAATAGTGGAAATATTATCGGAACTTTATTTTGTGTTTCGTATGTCTCATTACAACGACACTATATCGACTAGGGATATAAATCTCCCTATTCGCTCGGTCACGCGAAATGTGAAAGCGATAGTGTATGTTATCAAAAACGATCAAACGTCGGCGCGGCATCGCTTCCTGCATCTGACGATATCTTCCTCGAACGACTTGACAGATACTAGTGCACAGTTACGTGATCTAAAACTAGCTGGATTACGTCATCGTCGATGGTCACACTGATATTGTGACTTGCGAAATTATACCTCTATGGTTGCAGCAATAACAGATTCGATCTGACTTCCGTGTTGATGCGCGCTGAACGGAATCACGCGTCAAGCAAAACGGAAAGTTATGGGGCAATGCAACCTATAACGTGATATTAATTTAGTGTTGGTCTTCGCTAACATAATACACTACAATACAAATACTTTTAAGCGTAAATTACATATATAAATCTTTTTGAATATGTTATTAGATTGAGCCGTATGTATCTGTGTCAATAGAACGGAATCTTTTGAAATAATTTTGAGCGATTTTAAATTCCGAATACATAGGAATTGGACACTTATTACGAAACGATGACAGTTTTCATAACTTTTAGTCTGGTCATGACAATATATAGCTCTGATCAGATTCATCACCAAATTTAATATGGCTAGACGACCCGGCGAACTTCGTACCACCATTTTTTCCAGGAACGGACCAAGGGAATATAACACTAGCGATAAATTCAAATAATTTTTAATAATTCCAAACATTGACACGTTTGGTATATCGAACGTAATTAACCGGTCAAATGAAAAATTACCAGCAATATTACACGTTAACGACGTCTTGTTTAAAATTGTAAAACTTGAGTTTTCTTAAGTAGAGCTTTGAGTGTTTTTTTTTGTTCTTGAATTATAATTCATATTTATATTAAGGGTTAAATTACCGGTAGCTAAGGTTACGGAAACGAATGTAGATTATTTGTCGGCCGCCCTTGAGTTGTCCTGTGTATATTTACCGCTATATAAGATACCAATGAATTTCAACATTCACTCGCCCAATCTCAATGCCGATTGGTTAATTAACATGTAACAAGTCAAATATGTAAAGTAAAAAAAAAACTGAAAAAGCTAGCGTAGGATTTGTAAGTGACGTTTATTGGTTCTAACTTGGGTTAGATAAACGCACGCTTCTTAATATCATAACGATCACCTTAAGAAGTAGAAGATTGAAATATTTTATTCAATCATTCATTTCATAATGTCTTCAATTGCTGGACAAATCGACCTAATTTTACAAATAATTGTGAACTGAATTTTAGATACGGAAACATCGACACATATATTATCGAAGTTTCTTATACTATCCATTGTAACGCAAAAGCCTAGACGCTACGCTACCATGGGTCTACCAAAATTACCTAAATATTTTACGCGATAAACGGCAGTGACTAATAGCGACGTGGTTTGCGATGAGTTGAGTGAGGAATTTTGGACGTAATAAAAATTACATTGTTTATGGGAAATCGGTATGTTCGTGTTACGTAAAACGTTCATTTTCGTAAATACATACGAAATAACCCATAAATTACGTATTCAAAGGTATTCTGAGTTTGCTGAATTATTTTGTTTTCTGTGTTGTATTCCGGACTCATGCGTCCCATTGACGAAGAATACTTGAAACATGCAATAAAAATAAATAACTTAGTTCGTGCCTGCTTCGCTTCTTGTAAGTAATGGATCTATATTTTGCAACATGTGTGTTATAAGGAAGATATGAATCTTTATTGTATGAATCTATTTATTTACATAAAAGGCGATGTGTGTATAGTTTGTTCCACATCAAAATAGAATTTTTGTCAACAAATAAAAATCATGATGTGAAATTGTATAATATAGCTAATATTACAAAAAGGCGAGAAAAAGTTGGTTTTACAAAATATTTTGGAAAAAAGGTAAGGTGTAACCTTTGTTTACAAAAATTCCATCTTGATGTGTAGTTTATGTATGTATGTGATTGGCCTAGCGGCGGGAATTGACTTCCCTTCGCAATGCCAGTGGGTGAAGCCGATTACGGTACATCGACGCCTGACGCCATCCCAAGAAATATTAGCGCGGGCCGTGTACAGGGCATCACCGGTGCTATCGTCTGCATAGCACTGAACGTTACTACGTTGCAACATGTCATTGACATGCAGAAGAAAGAGGGTGGGAGATAGTACACAGCCCTGTGGTACACCAACATTAAGGGGCTTAGAATCCGAGCATGCACCGTCGTCTACGACCTTGATGCTACAACAAGGAAGAAAGCTGGTAATCCAGTCGCATAATTTCTCGGGAAGCCTGTAGGAAAACAGCTTCGAAAGAAGCCCTTTATGCCAAACCCGATCGAAGGTTTTGGCTACGTCCAGACTAACCGCCAGGACCTCCCCTTTGTTCTCAATTGCCTCCGCCCATCGGTGAGTTAGGTAAGCCATCAGCCAGTCAAAGATCACCAGCTGAGCGTCGCTAACGGAAACTATTCTGACGATCGCTAATCAGCTGGTGATCCTCTAGGTATCGCATGAGCTGGCAAATAATGGTTGATTCCATTATCTTCGTCGGGGTCGGGTGAATTAAGGCAATCTTGCAGGATTTCGGGATGCTAAACGCGTATTGAGTGACAGCCCAAGCCAAGGCCTTCTCTCGGGGTCCCTTGAGCCCAGTCACTCCATAGAGCGTCCGCCGAAGCGATCTAAGAGCTCGGTAACAATCCTGTAACAACCTAAAAGTAACGGTCCCAGCCGGGGCTCAAAAGGGAGCCCTTTATAAATGGCAATTTTTATTTTTACGATATAATTCAATAACTTGTGTTGTGCGTCGCTACTTCTACTTGCAATGAATATATTTATTCTAAACACTCATAGTTAATTGTTATTTATTTATCAATACACTATTTAAAGGACGCTTTTAACATTGAAATTATTATGAGAACCATTTAAGTGGCTTGCAGATTTCATTGTTGAATCATACAGACAGCCATACAACCGTATTAGTACGTAACGATCGTTCCAATGTTTGTAAACAATTAATTTACATAATAAATGGCTCGAGTCCGACTCTGCACAATAGGGATGTACCTATTCGGATAATAGGTATTCATTTTCGGTCCGGACCACCATCGACACGTACCCGATCACGTGTGCGGTTGGAATTCACGATTCTTTGTCACGTGTCACGGTCAATGAAAACCTAATGTGAATTGTTTTTCGCCTCGTCACTGAATCACGTGATTTTGGTCTAATGAGAGCATTGTTGAAACGTGTCTGTTGGTACGAATTAGGGTTGTTAGCAACTTTTGTTACACGAAGCTTTTGGTGCTTGGATAAAACAAAGGGTTAAGGGTGGGTTTTGCTGTGAATAATTATATAGCTAATGGATATCTATTTACTAGTATAATAAGCAAAGTAAACTATTAATTCTTTACTTCAGGAATCCGTGCTTAGTTCCTTTTTACACAGGGAGAACGGGAATAGTTAATTGTTGGTGTTGGATACCAGATACTGGTCATGGACTCTGAGATCGTTTGAACCCCTTTGTTTAATTTTTTTTCCTATTACACTATTTGTATTTCTAAATTTTTCTTTTTTTATTATTTATTTTTATTTGGCATTTTAAATATCATATTTATTCGCAAGTTCAATGAACTCATCTATAATGTTAATAGTTTACATATATTTGAACAGATTTGGAGGTCGTTCATTTAAATGATTATTACCGAGCCTTTAAGGCACAATCAACACTTGGATTTACTGTTTATTTAATATGTAATATGTCTATTAAACACATTTACAACGCTCGTAATCAACTTCGGTATTATATTGCTTGCTGTATATTCTACTTATTTGGATGGTATATTTTCATGAAGGTCTCACAATGACTACTTGAACCCTGGATATAGCTGTAATATTATGGAAGCCGTATATTCTTATTTGAATATTTTTTTCACACAATAAACAAGTTTTGTTGTATTGTATATTGTGAAGAATATCATAGATCTGTAAATTACTATTGAAATTTAACACATGCTTTTGAAAGCATAGGTGTGAAGATACGTTAAATAAAATACAAAGTAATTTTGTCCATTGAGCTCAACGGTTGAAGGTTACTTGCTTTATTCCTTTACCAAGCTCTGTGTATGTATCTTTAGAATAAATAGCAATCCATAATTATATATAGCAGGCTGATCGTAGCATTTGCGATGCGATCCTCTCGATGAAAAGCGATGTTGATCACCTACATTCTTCGAGATTTGTATGATGTTTTTAGCTTGATAGTTTTAATTTATTTCGAAACTAAGACCAGATGAACGATAGAAGTGGAGGATGAGTTTATAACAGTAGTAGAGCCAATATAGAGCCTCCTCACAACATACTAGCATGAATTTGAGATTTTTTATGTATACTAATATAATTTTTACGTTTAAGATTTTGTTTCTTTGAACGAGCTAATCTCAGAAATCGGATTCTAATTCATGCATTTGACAGCCCAATTATTAAGGATGGTTATAGGCTATTTAATACAACGCTACGACAGTTAGGAGCCGAGCAGAAAGAGTAATAATGCTAAGCGTTATTACTCTTACTGCTTTATAAAATAAAAAGTTTCGTGCAAATAATCTCTTAGTGAAAAGGGTTAGAATATGTGACGGTCCTTGTTGACCTTTGGTACATAGGGACTTTATCTTTGCACAACCGTCTGCCCTATTAAATTACACTCGATGTGAGTCGTTAAATTTTACTTATGTACGATATTATCTCTGGGTTAAACTTTGCCGTGATTTTCACGATTGATCCTACAGATCATCTATGGTATGGTATTATAAAGTGTCACGTTTTTTAATCTTACTACGATGGACTGAGAAGCGACCACTATCCAGTCTATATTGAAGTGTAAGGTCTTAAATGCGACAAGCTTTACAAACTATACCCGACACAGGACCCGAAAACAAAATTCAGAAAGTGATTGCAGTGATCATCCTTCATTCACCTGACCTGTTCCCATTTTAAGTGACGTCGGCACAAGACGTTTCCTTCTTCCACGCCATTCTATCGATCGTCGTCTCAGTAGTCATTCCTTTCTTCCTCATGTCTTCCTTCACGCAATCCGTCCATCTTTTTTTAGACCTACCTCAACCAAAATATCCCTCGAAATTCATATCTAAAAATCTCTTTGTCAAATGCCATTCTTCCCTCCTCATAACGTGCCCATCATGCTAATCTTTTGGCACTTTTGCTCATGCATAAATGGCTGAACGGATCTGGATGAAATTTGGCACACACAGATAGGTTCTCTGGAATAGCACATAGACAATTTTTTATCTCGGAAAATGTACGGTTCCCGTGGGATACATTTTTTTACAGGTGCATATCTACGCATGTAAAATGCGAAGTGTATTCCCTGTAAATTCCCTGTAAATTCCGAAATGGCTACCCGGGCAAAGCCGGGGTAGCCATCATAGGATCACTAGTATTACATGAAGTGCAAAATGTGCAATGTTATAAAGAGTAAAATCTACATATACGAAACAAACGCTAAACAAAGTTGTGTCATTTATTTCTGGATAATGTTGCTTTCTAATGGCAAGAGATCTAAAGGTTCAGTACTTTATAATTTATACACATTACAAACTATTATTCCTTTTTATAAAATTGCTCTGACAATACTCGTGTTGATTTTGTATTAACATTTTAAGACGAGATCATTGAACGTGATGCGTCACCGATTACTCTCGATTGCCAATGTTCATGGAATTTTACGAAATGAGCCGCCGTTGAAAAGATCGGACGATCAAGTGTTACGACACACTTGTCTGGTCGACCGTGCAATTACTAGACAAAATGCTGTTTAACGAAAAATTTTAAGTTCGATTAGAATAGAAAAAAATATTTAATTATTTTTTATCTCATTCGTGTCTATCTCTCTTGTTCTTTTTTTTCATTTCTTTTATTTTTTATCATAATTTGGCGACTATTTCTTTAAACAAGACTGCGCGACAAGTCACACCGTTTGCCGCCACGGCATGCTGGTCGATTGCACTGCCGAGGCGCGCCAATGATGATGTTTCACATCAAAAATATTACGAGTTGTCGTCTTTTACTGACTTTTCTACTCACTTTCGATAAGATGAATATATCATCATATTGATATACATAATACAATAAATTAATTAATTTCAACCATAAATCACAATAAATTTATATCTACGTTAAATATATTTTGCAAGTGAGGTTAAACTTCGCAATAACGTTACGATACTTTTCAAATTAAAATTTCCGACGGCACGTTCTATACATTGCGTCAGTAGAAATGAGTTATTTTGTTACATTACCTGTTCATTTTTATTTGAAGTCGCAATGGGCACGACAGGAAAGCAAGGTCTGGGCATGGCGGCCACGTACATGAAGGACAAGTGTAGAGCGCCTTAATTCCAGATAAACCGTTAATCTCATGAAGACGGCGGGAAATAGTTTGATGCCGAATGCCATCCGCCACCACTGCATCCGCATCCATGTCGTCCATTCGCATTGATCACCGCACCAGCGTCCATGTAGTGCACCCGCAGCGACCACCGCATCGGCGTCCACTGAGTACATCATGCTCGTTTACTCCTCTTGTCTTCACATTTCTGTAAAGGGACTGTGTTTTTATACAGCTCCATTGGTAAAGTGTTCCCGTAGTAGTCGCTCGAGCTAGGAAATTTCGATCATGTGTTTTTTGCATGCGACAAAGATTTTCAATTTAAAATGTTATTTTTAACTTTTTTTATCTTAATATATCGATAATATGTTTGTTAGACAATACAGCAATGTATGTACTTGACCGATTAGTGAAATACTCTTTTCTTAACCGTGTGAAAACGTTCACTTTGCATTGTTCACTAAACAACATTAACGAAAGGTAAAAAACATATTTTTTATTTACCAGCTGTTCGCGACGTTATCGTCCGGATGGATTTCATTGGGACGTTAACAGTTAAAAATAATCTATGTAACTTTTAGGGTCGTCGAAACATTTCCAAATTCAAATAAGCATTGCTGATGTGTGTTGACCATGTTGTTCACGCGACTTATAAGATTTTCCACTAATAAATATCGTCTAACGCGGCCAAAGAAGTTTTCGCTTCAAATATGTTTATCATAGAGAAAATAGATTTGCGTTTATCATGATACGTGAATTATTAATTCACAAATGCCTGTCACTATAATATGCAGTAGCATTATAAACTAATCTCAAGCGATTATAGTAATGTATTTGCGTAATATGTTTAAATTTAACATACGATTTTCGTTTTCAGCAGGTGTCCCGGTGGCCGGTGTTTTGGCTGCCACTACTCTTGGCGGCGTCAGTGTGCGGGAGTGATATTCTCATGATCACAATGGGTGGTACCAAGTCACATAAGATGCCGTTTTGGGAACTCGCTAGGGGAATGATTAGGAGGTATTTATCTTCAATTTATATACACACAAAACACGCGCTAGTCGTGGAGTTTCTAACTTATCCGTAACTAACTTATTCATTAAAATTACTGTGGTCATCCAAACATCAGAGAGTTCCTATCTAAGTGGATATTAGTAGGTTCAGAATTAGAAGAAAAGAGAAGAAAAAGTATTTTCTTCTCTTTTTGACGAATTTTGTATATACACTTTTTGACGAATGATATTAGCAGTTTTTGTCATCGTTTTATTTTGTTTAACTATCTTCACAATTACTTCTAATTCATTTCATATTTATTTTATATTTACTTGTAATCCGTTATTTTGTTCTATCGTGACTATTTCTTTCAGAGGGCACAACATAACACTAATGAGTGCGTTCCCTCCCGATTTCCATATACCTGGTTTGGAGGAGATAGCTCCAGAAGGGCTGGCATCATACGTTCGAGGGTATATGACTTTCGACCTGGTGGGAGCCCGGATGAGAGGCGAGGAGCCACTTCCACTGTACGATATTCTCCGATACGGATATGAGGTAAAAGGTCGCGAGGACTTGTTGAATCTACTACACAAACATACGAATTTATGTATATGACATTCTCGCTAACACAGCAATGCGTTTAAATTTTGTATATCATTATTTGTATCAAACTGTATAGTATAGTGAAGAAGGTAAAACACTACGATCCAATCTTTTTAGAAATAGTGTGTTAACAAGAAAAAGAAATCATTTAAAAGCTAATTAACTCGTTGATTCACTAACAATTACAACAATTTTATAGTTATTATCTACTGGGATGAAATATATATGTTACATTTTTTAATTCAACATAAGTCCTTTATGTTTTTTTAAAATAATTTTCTTCAAAAATTTTAAGATTATTTCTATGTCCTCCAGGCTTGTGAAGCGTTCCTAGACGACTTCGAGACAAGATCCTTCCTTCGCTCTGGAAGAACCTATGATCTTATCATACTCGACGGCGCATACCCTGAATGCGCATTAGGAGTGGTCTATCGACTTAAAGTTCCCTTCATGTACATTAATACTGTCGGCTTCTATTCCGGTCCTGCCAGCATGTCGGGAAGTCCAGCCCCTTACTCTGTTACTCCATTCTTCGGTAGAGCATTCACAGATAACATGGGATTCATTGATAGAGCGTTAAACTCGGCCTGGCTTGTCGGGTCATTGGCTGCACATGGATTCAGTATGACGATCTTACAAGGAGTTCTGCGACGGCACTTCGGTCAGCAAATACCTCACGTGTATGACATGGCGAAGAATGTGAGCTTCATCCTGCAGAATGGACATTTCTCCGTATCCTACCCACGACCTTATTTACCAAATGTAGCTGAAGTCGCCTGTATCCATTGCAAAGAGCCGAAGAACCTGAATGTAGTGAGTAATTTTAGATGTTTTCTTGTTTTATACTAATGATAATTTAGATCACTTTTAGGCCAAAGACATAGTGATTGGAGGAGCGATATTAATTTGGCTTGTATGACATCCTTGTAATGGATGTGATACAACCATTGTCAGTACATAAGACTTTCATTTACAATATCGGTTTCCATAGTAATGTTTCAAGTTTTGACAATACCATGTTTTTGACACACATGTTACCTGTATACGCGGGATCATCTCCTTATTTATAGTAGAAGGTGGCGAACGAACCCCATGTTAAGTGACTGCTACCCATAGACATCCACAACAAGCATATGAGTCACAGATGCGTTGCATACCTTTAATGGACAGAGGAGACGAGGAAAAAGGGTGTTTCCTTTCCTATCCTATCCTCTTGCCCTTACCTTATTGGGAAAGGATAGGAAACGGATGAAGACTGAAATTGGCCTTCCGGAACCTCACTCATTGGCCGAAACGCAGAAGTATACTTCTGCTTCACGGCTGTCTTCTGTGAGGTGTGATAGGTCGAGCCCGCCCATCGAACAGATGTTATTTTCGCGGGCTCTACCACTATTAAAAAATGAGAAATAATTGCGTGCGAAGCCGCGGGCAACACCTAGCATAGTTATATAAATAGAATAATGAACTTTGAATTTATCTGTTATAGGACATTGAAGATTGGATAGCAGGTGCGGGCGAAGCCGGATTCGTGTATGTGTCTATGGGGTCTTCGGTGAGGACGAACAAAATGCCACTAGCGGCTCATCACATGATAGTCAAAGCCCTAGGTCGCTTGCCGCAGAGGGTTCTATGGAAGCAGGATGCGGAACAAAACCTAACGGACATTCCTTCTAACGTGAGACTATACAAATGGCTGCCACAACAGGATTTACTTGGTAAGTATACCGAACGTAGCACAGAACCGCTTGTCGTCAGGAATAGGCGTAACTGGGCCCACATTTTTTTCCACTTCGCTACCTTTAATGCAAGGGATAAACGAAAAATGCATATTTCCTTTTCCTAACCATCCCTTCCCACGTCAAATCCTCTTCCCTTTTCCATACCTATGAGGAAAGGATAGGAAGGGGGAAAATTAGGATTAGGTCTCGGACACTTCACTCATCAGACGAGTCTCAAAATCCTTCTACTTGGTTGAAATCCTGTTATATAAGATTGGAACCACTGTAGCAGTATTGATTTTTCTCCGATAGGATAGTCCCGAAGGTGGTAAAATGTGACTTGTTTTATAATGCTAAAGTTTTTAACGTAAAACGTCACATTTTAGTTATTTTAAGACATTATTATTCGGCACGGATAAAGTTGCAAGCAAATGCTAGATTTTTTAAAAATAAATTGTATGTCGTAAGGACATATTCTAATAGCCTTCTAATGCATTAAACAATTCGCGTCGATACAATCTATTGTGTTGTTGAAGTAAAGTTATGGTGCATAATATGTCATTAGTAGGCATAGAGTATAATAATCTCTTGGACCTCGGATTGTAAAAATTTTAGAGACCCTGAGCCTGTTTGTTTAATAAGCTAATAACATATAATATGCATTCTCCGCTGCGGTGGCGTCTTACTTAATGCGGTCATAGAAGTCGTTGCATTTTATTTATCGTATAACAGATTTATTTTATAGGTATGTGTGATCAGTAAATTAAAGACTATGCGTGAAGTAGATGACTGCGTTTCGTCTAACGAGTGGGGTAGGACGCTCCTCCAGTCGCGTAGTCGCAGTAGCGGTCCCATTATTTTCTAATAAGAAAAGTATGGGGAGAGGAAGAGGATTTGTTGGGGGAGGGGAGGAATAGGAGAAGAAACTGCGTATTCTCTCCTGCTTTGTCTATAAAAGGTAGGCCGCGCTTCTGTTATTCACTTGCTTGGAGTCGATGACTTTGGGTAGCAGTCACATAATACAAATACCACGTGCACTGTTTGCTCGTTTGCGTCCTTCTTCTATTAAAAAAGATTTTTAATAGAATCTTAAAATGTTCGAGTTAACATTAGTAATGGCCGCAATGTGACTGGTTTTTATTTAGGTTAATCTTCTTTCATTATCTTTATTATTTAGGACATGAAGCCATGATAGTTATTCATATTATCTAGTATTCTAATTTTTAATTCTTCTTTTTCTTCTCCCTGATCTATTTCTACTATTTTATGTGATGTCAACACATTACGACCGTAGTCCATACTGTAATAGGTTTGGCTATAGTTTTTACGGCCGGCCGCCTGCCTGACGCCAACCTTCTTCGGGAATGTGTATGAAATTTTAGTAGATTAATTAATCTTATTTTATATTATTAAGATATATAACTAAGTTGTCAAGAACCGCTTGCTCGTTTGCCAACTTATTCTATAAAAAATAAAATAATTCAATAAAATGCAATTGCAAATAGGAAGTCAATTTAAAATATTTTAAAGTGATTGCACGTATTGTCAGCTAATCTATTGAATTCAAAATTACATAGCATGCCTAGACGTATTAATACAGGGAAATATCTTGTGACGGCATGTATCTAACATCCAATATTTTAAAGAAAAACAATTAGGTTAATTAAACAGTTAGGTAAAAACAAAAAAAATAATAAAGACAAGAATTGGAAGACAAGAAGAGGATGAAACTAGTATAAAATTCCTCCTGTGCAAAGTTTCAAAGCAATTGTACATATTCGTAAAAAAACTATTACGTATTTATGACACATTCCGTTTGTTAAAGACAGATTACATAGAGGTTAAGTTTAATCGTACCAAATAATGGCGACAGAGTGGAACAAATTCCATTAACAACGAGTGCACATTTCGCATGCAAATGTTGCATGTACTTCGGATTAGGAGCGGCGGAGAGCGACGCCATGTTTGCTACTAAGCTCACTTTATAATGTATTATATTTTATTATCATAAGAGTACATTTTATGACCTATATGCAGGGGTAGTAAGGGTAACGATCTTTGGGATATACGTCCGACATGGGACGTCTTTTCCTTAGTATAAAAACCATTATTTTGCAATAATATAAAATAGAATAGAGGGAATAGACTATACGTTTTATAAATTAAGTATTGTTTGATAGTGAAACTAATTGTCAAAATTTTAACATGCCGTTACTAAACACCACCACAGACTATACGCCACAGATTTATGTTTACTAGTTTAACTGACACAAGCGTTATCTAATCAAGAAAATGTCTCTCGGACATGGTGTTAAACCCGTCGTAATATACATATTTAGCGGCAACGTTATGTCATGCGTAGTATTCGATTTCGCTATTGACCTGTTAGTACAGTTAGTGACGCAAGATACACGCCGTATCGAAATATTCGGATATCATTTATAGCAGAGGCCGACGAAGCTAAACTTGTACAACCCCGGGCGTCACGCGGTAATATTGGATTTTGAATATTAAATGGTAAAAAGAAAAAAAAGGTTACATGACATTTTTACTTTTAAAAATCGGTGGGGAAAGGGTCTACATTGTTTATTTACGATATTTGTTACTTCGACATGTTGAAATTGTCAGATTGTCTTATCACGTTATGCTTGATTTATTTCTTTTAAAATAAAATTTGATCGCGCTTGATGATGTTCAGGTTTTGTCTAACAAGTTTTGAATCCCTGCACTCCTTTTGCATCGTACTCTTTTACAAATTTAATAGGCTACCCTAACCGCGCGGCTCTACATAGATGATTGATGTATGGGGTATGTATTATATAGGGTATATGTATGTAGGGTACAAGATATGTAAATCTGAGACGCTCGAGGATGTACAAAAGTCCCCGCTTTGGCTGTACCATTCGTTTTCAATGATATAATGTAGTTAAAGAAATATCCATAGCGGTGGTTAAGCCAATAGTCTAGGGAGAATAGAACACATTGCGATTCAGACGAACATTCTCGGCTTTTCTACGTCGTTGCGTACGTTGATTACTGTTAATATTATGTACAAATTGTTTATAGATCTTGGATACTTAATACTAATGGTTGCCTTTTCCGGAATTATTTTTTTCTCAATAGGTTATACACGATATATGTATATGATTTAGTACGATCTATTCGAACTGTTACAATATATTTTCCAGCTCTATCCGCTGTTCATCTAGTTCTGCTAATAGTTCCACACTACCCTGTGGGCCTTACTTAGTCGAGCATATTGGTCCATGTCGGTCTCACCCAGTTCTAGACACGGTTTAATTTCATCTGTCTTTTTCAGGTCACCCAAAAATCAAGGCATTCGTGACCCACGGCGGCCTGCTCAGCATGTTCGAGACGGTCTACCATGGCGTGCCCGTCGTGTCCATCCCTGTCTTCTGCGACCACGAGGCCAACGCCGCCAAAGCCGAAGTCGACGGTTACGCTAAAATACTCGATCTTCAATATCTAACTTCTGACAAACTATACAGAGCCATCAAAGAAGTTATTGACGAGCCCAAGTACAAAATTGAAGTGAAAAAGAGACAGATATTGTTGAGAGATCAGAAAGAGACGCCACTAGAGAGAGCGATCTATTGGACCGAATACGTCATTAGGCATAAAGGAGCTTACCATTTATTGTCACCGGCCAAAGATCTCAACTTCTTTCAGTACTACCTGCTAGACGTTGCTTTAGCTTTCTTTGTTTTGTTCATTACGATTTCAGCTCTTATCGTATATGTTGTAAGATGCAGTTTTAATTGGCTAGGTGACTACTTACAAAGTAGACGAATGAACAAATTGCTCGATAGTTCGAGTGATGTATTAAAAAGTTCTAAGAAATTTCTTGATGGTAAGTCAATAGTGAAGAAGAATTTATAAGAGTCAAAATACGTGTGAATATTTTGTTGACTACGGTTTATAGATTAGTGCTCATTCTAATTTAATTCTCAAAGCTAGGCTAAGCAGGTAAAATAGTTGTTTAAAGATAAGTTTAACAGTGTTGTAGTTAAACTCACTGTCAATCTATTATCAGTTTCCTCCCTAAAATATAGGCTCGTTATGACAGCTGTCACTGCCAGGTAGTTATGACTGACAAACAAATTGAAAATCATATTATACTAATAGCGCGACGAATCCATTATCCAAATCGGATGTAGATCTTCGTGCTTATTTTAATAATTTATAAATGATAACTTTTATGTGATATTTATTGGTAGTGTCGTGGCATTTTTTCCTTCTATTTGTCCTTTTTCGCAGTCGAAATGACCTTGATTTTAAAATATTATTTAGTATCAAATATCGTGAAACTTTAATGTTGCCCTCGTCTTTATTATCCCGGGGTGCTCTAGTATAGCATCGAGTTGCCCTAATCAAATTAAGTTCTTGTGTGATTAGGTACTGTTTTATAATATTCATCGGAAATTCAAAGAAAATCATTTCTATCTAAAACGTTTAGAAGATAACATTTTAGGTATAAAATATTCCGTCCAGAATTCTTAATTTAAAAATTTAGTCAATCAGATTTAGCATTTTATTTCGGGTTTAAAATAAAAACTTTTGCTAATTCTTTTTATGGTTATTTTCTTTTTCGATGTCCTAGGTGAACGACTAACGCGACGCGACGCGGTGCGATACTATGCGACATAATGCGTTTCATTTTATGGTAGGTCTTAAATACGTAGACTGCTTTGTGTTTTCGTGTTGCGTCGCGTAGCATTGACGCGTTTGTCGTTCACCTAGGACAACTATCCCAAGAGCCGGCGACGATCTGACCTTCGTCTGACTGTTGGAATTGTAAATTTTCATAATAAAACACAGACGGTTGCTCTAAACACTGAAGTCGAAGTAATTTAACGAAATTTAGATGTAAATATTTCAACGCTACTGATCCAAACTTCATACTCGGGGATCGTTATTATCTGTATTAAAGGTAAACACAGAGTTACAGATTGTATAAAATGACGAAGGTCAGATAGTCACCGTCTCTTGCTCTAAAAGAGTTGTCTTTATTCTTAATTTAGCTGGCTCACTTAATTTGTTGATTGATAAACCGTTACTGAGTATTATTTATGTAAAACAGTTACCGAACAAGTTACCATACGAGATTGTTGGTCACCAATAATTTTGGGTATAAGTTACATTACAGATTTTAAAATAATTTAAAATTGTTGTATAAAGTTTGTAAATATATTTGTGTAATTATTAAGTGTACCTAATAAAGACTTTATATACATATATTTTTTTATGAAAGAAGGTGGCAAAAGAGCGTGCGGTTCACCTGATGTTAAGTAACCGCTACCCCTAGATATCTTATTGCCTACCTTTAATGGACAGAGGACTCTTCATCTACTCCCCCATCCAATACTCTTCCCCTTCCCATACTATCCTTTGAAGGAAAACCATAGGAAGAGGAAGAGGACTAACACCGGATCTTCGGCACCGCATTCATTGAACGAAACGCACAAAATATTTCTACTTCACGCTTGTCTTCTGTAATTTTGTGGTATTTCTCCAGTCGGGCCGGCCCATTTGTGCTACAGATGTTGTTATTGCGGGCTTAACCAATGTTATAAAATGTTTAGGCTTTGTTCCATCGTTTATGGTGAAATTCTGACAGCCAAATTATCCAAACAACCTACCATGAGGTTTCTACCAATTAAAATTCTTATAAATGACTCTTAAGAGGGTTAATCAATATATACAATAATATCAGAGGACAGTAAAATTGGTATCCTATTCTGGGAAGAATACCCCATGCTTTTGTTTAGGTGATAGGTAGAAGTGTCATGCGTATTTGAATGGTATGCTATGCCCTACAAGAGACGGCGGAAGACTGATAAATACTTTTACTGCTTTTACGGCCTTGTAAACTCATTTTTAACAACATTTATGTAAATTTTATAGTATATACTGGACTAGTTAGACGTAGGTTATCTTTCAAAGAGAATGAAACATTCTTCACATCAAAATATATTTATTTTATTCCCAAACTTCCCGTTTTAACGATGTTTTCAACCTGACCGCAGAATTTGCTATAAACTATCAATGAGTTCATTCAAGTTGTAACAAACAATATAAAACACCGCACATCGAACTAGTAATTAATAAAGTTTCTTTTAATAGCGTATAAGTTAAGGAGCTTTAAGATATATCGCGAATGCCTGCCAAAATTTTAATGCAAAAAGACAAATAAGCAAATATTATGTTCTAAACAAAAAGTGTAAATAAAAATATCTTGACAGTTAAGTTTTAAGCAGTTCACCTCTACATTACTAGAATCATTATGCAAATGGGTTACCTCTCCACTCTTATGGTAAAAGTACTTAATATAAGCGTCTATTCATTATTATTTGAAATACATTTCATATTAATCATATTTTGGTTCGTAATATTGTATTAGTACGCAAAAGTAAAAAATGCGCCAAATCAATTAAAAACAAATGAATCATCTTTTAAACGTAACATGATTGATGGAGACGACGATCGCTACCCGACCTTTGCTGAACTTCAAAGGTCTCAAGTCACTGAAAATAAATTTACCAACCAGATACGAAAAATTTCTTTCTTTCAATTTTGTTTATTGGATTCGAACCCACTGCCCTCAAGGTATACCAACGCTATGGCAGGTATACCAACGCTAAACTATAGAGGGTGCCAGTTGAACAGATAATATCATAAAATTAACCATATTTTCATACTATTGAAACTTGTAATTTCGTTAGATTCGATAAAAATTGTAACATCGTTAGGCTCTGGGAACAGCCGCATATGGCATACTTAGGGAACATGTCCCTTTCGACCCTCAAAAGCAAAGTTTTAGACCTTGTAAGAAAATTTAGTACTCTCACTACTATTGTCGAAAAGTTACAAGAAATTCTAATTGTGTTAACATTGGTGAGAATTGCTTAGTATTATTATCTTTTAATTTTATATCTAAATTATATTCATATAAAATATACAGATTGATTTGTTTGTTTGTATTTATGGAAATTCTTTTCTTTATATTTTTATATTTTTTAAATTACACAAACACGTATCACGCACTCTAAGAAAACCGCGTAAAAGAAGAAGTTACAAAAGAAATAAGTTATGATACGATGAAGTCGGCGTTGCATCGCATTGCAATTAATGTACGTAAATTATTAGAGCGCGTACTACCTATATTGCAAAAGTTATGCAATAAGTTATTAGAACCTTTACTTTGAATGTCGTTTATAAGTTCCGCAATTCATTCAGAAGCGGGTCTTTCAAGAAAGTAATTTTGCATTTTAATATAACTTGGTATTCGAAGGTATTATTATTATTATATTTATTATTCAATTTAATACTGCGATATTAATGATTAATGGAAAAGAAAATGAAACGACAGAGCTAATAACTTCATGCACACCATTTTGTAGGTTATTCCACAACCGTACAATATTTCCATGACTTCGTGAGAGACTCGCACAACTGTTCTAAACCGGTACAACTTAGGGTACTCTAAACCAGAACATCCTTAAAATCCGGTAACGCACTTTTACCTCTAGTTTGTTGTTGTTTATAGACAGCGGTGATCCCTAAGACGATCCGCTGTTCTTTTGCAATGTTATAAACTAAAAACACATAAAATGTTATTGATATTTGATACAAATATAGATAAATAGGGATTAAAAAATCTGTATTAAATTATTTGATTTTACCCTCCCTATTGCCGTCAATATTCTATAGTATACTTATAGTAATTCTATATGTTAATACATCTGTACTGAGGTTTTAAAATGAATAAAGCAGTATTCAAAAAAGTAGACTGCGTAACTAGGTCAAGGCTACGACTGTTAATAACAAATAAGGGACAGGGAATTCAATTAAATCACGTTAAATGGAAATTTATTAACATTCACTGAACATAAGCACGGTTAGTTTCGTGTCTTTTTGTGAACTTGTATCATTAGCTACTCTTCTTTTTTCTGCACGAAGTCATTGCGTTGTTGCCCATCTCTCCTTCTACCTCTTTCTTTATCCATTCCTCTCTTCTTTCTACAAAAAGGTTTATTGTTCACTCTTGTGATTGCTGCTGAAGTTGATGGGTCACGCAATGTCAGCCCTTTGCTCGTTTGGCCGAAAATCCGAAGAAGGTAGCGAACGAGCAAGCCGTGCATAATATTAAGTGACTGAAGCCCATAGGGAGGGAAAAATAGAAAAAAGGATGTTTATCCATTGATAGGAAAATCCCCTGCTCCGTCAGATCCTCCTCTCCTCCTCTCAGGAAAGGTGGAGGACTAGAATTAGGCCTCCGGCACTTCTACGTCTCGCCCGTGTGTGTATATATATGTTTATTCTGTGAGGTATGTACCAGCACCAGAAAAGTATCAATCACACTATATGTGCTCTTAAATTTTGTTGCATACGTCAGCGTCATTATCACAAAGTGCCTGCTTATATGTTGAATGCCACTAGGAAGTTGTTAACAAGTTCCATGACTACTTATACATTTAATGAAAACTTTTGGGAGAGTTCTAGCAGTTGCAACTTAGACATACGTTTAGGTATTCAAATTTAGTTTAAAGATAACTCGAGCGGCTTAAAGTCGAGTTTGGAAGTTGCTGTACCAAAAGCTATAATTGGAAAATAATGTCCGTTTGTCTATAATATAATATAGTCTAATATTAATCTATGGAAAGGTGTGCTGCTTTTTCCAGAATTGTTTAGTAGTTCTCTCTTACTCCTAGGATGAGATGGACTTTTTGACACAAGTGCGTACGTGAAACTAGTAAAAAATTATGATACAATTCTCTATCTTCTCTTCACTTTTTAATTATTCTCGTGGTGCACGAGGCTCGTGAATTTGTTAATTTATTTAACGGCAACGTCAACATTTATGTTTAAATGACTTTAGAAGTAATTTCGTGTGAGCATTCCCCCGGGTTAATGTCGGTGAATTTTCATCGAGCATTTAATACACTTGCAAATTTGACGAAGGCAATAAATATGCAGTTAATAATACGCTAAAAAAATGACGATATTTTCTTTATTTTATATATTTTTTACTGTAGGTTTTTTAAATGAGGAAAAAATATCTAGATTTATTTCCTCACGTAACGAACCTGACCAATCTGGCCGCTTTGTTGCTTTATCCTCACCTCTGTCTATTAGGCAACGTATTCACTAGCTTTTTACAGATGCCTATGGGTAGGAGTCACATAAGATTAGCGAACCGATTGCTCGTTTGTTGTCTTCTACAAAAAATTGTGTATTTCTATTTTGTAAACTATCATATGTTCTAATTAGCATAATATAAAATATTTTAATAAAACAATAGTTGAAAGAAATATTATAGTTTTTATTATATTTATATATTCACATTAATGGTGTGTATAAAGCATTGAAACAAATACAATAATGTTACGACGAATTGAAATAAAATCAGAAAATAAGAAATTATGTTCTATACTTTAGAGGTAAATTTATATAAAACGTTTAGTGCTCAATTAAGCGGCGTTGGTAGCGAGTCTTACTGAACTTGCGAAGGCTTTTGGAGCTAGGAGGCAGAGCTTATATAACTGTACTGTAAAAATAAGAATATGACAGACTAACCCCTATATAATAATTTAAAAATAAAACTAAAAAAAAACCTAGCCCAATTCGAGAAAATCCTGTAAGTATTATGGTCGAGATAAAATTTTAATGAGACCAATCTGGAAACTAAAACTAATTATCATAAGTGTTGAAGTTCTGAGGTGACAAAAAATACAAGCGAATTATGAATCCCCTCCCCCCCTCTAATTTGAAGTCATTTAAAGGAGTCTGAATCGTGAAATTTGTCTCGACAGGAGGAAAATTTATTTTAGACTTAGACGAGTCAAGGTTTGATCACCCTTCGATGGGTACCTCACTGGTTGAAATTTAGAGTTCCATCCTCTGACTGATATGATAGCAACAACAGAATTGGCATCGATATCTCCGAAGATTTCGCTATTCGTGCTTAAGGAATCTAATACCGTGGGATGGCGCTAGTACGCCAACAGTATTCTGAGAATTCTGAAGTGAGAATTGGGATATTGAAAACTAATTTACACTACACGAACATTTACGTCCGGTTTCTGAATGGTTGATCAGGAAAAACTTAGCTAGATAGATGTCAAATTGAATTGGATCAATCGGGAATTGTATGATTGCGTACCTAACCTAAAATTTGTGCCGTAAATCTTGTTAATTTTAGATTTTTCATAGAACTGACTAGCGAGTAGTGATTGCAAAAATAAATAAGTTAATAAGATTTCTAGTATGCCTTCAAGCAAATAACTAAGCTTCAAATACTAATTAATAGATCTATACTGAGGGGACCTAGTCGCGTTGATTTTGAGATGTCCTATCAAATTACATTTCAACCTTGGGAGGGTCACGGGCCTGCCCGATGATGCTTATATCACTCTGTTCTATTTCTTCTGGCTGGACCTTGGCGGTTGAATCTGAATCGGTTGATACTGCGAATTGCATGATGTTAGCTGCAAACATTTATATCAATGTCTTATTACATAAAGCCTAAAGCGGGAAATTGTTTAATGATTTGGATAAGATTTTGTATTTACATACGGTTTCTATTTTTAAATCTCTTAGGTGTCTTATCTATATTACAGAAACGCAAATTCTCATAACGATGTTTTAATCATTTATGTAGCGCCATCTTTTGGACACAATAGATAACACAAGTATCTACAGCATTTGTATAGTCTATTGTTGGTAATGGTGGGCGAACTTGTTATATTTTTCTAATGCATATTTTTATAACTGGTACTTTAAATTGTTATAATAGTTATTATATTGTACAAACTGTTAGGTTGTGTTGTATCACCTTCATGTAGATTGTTAAAATGATTATTAAATTGAACACTCAGAATATTTTCACGCAAGAACGACGTTCGCACTAATATAACATTTTGAAATAATATAAGTTATTTGAAATGTTATATGTGTAGCCAAAATTAACTCTTCCTCTTATAGACCTAGAGTTCATATTGGTGAGAACGGAATGCCAACCTGCGCTGCGTAATCGTAGCCTAGTTCATACATTAGCGTGAAGTACGCACAAAACACTTATACTCAATAAAGCAACCACGTACATGACGCTTGATGGGAGTGCGCAACTGATTTGGATCCTCCAGTATAGGTTGGCTGTTTACATGTACTTTTTAAACTATTCAAAGAATATTTCCTCAAAATTTCAACCTTCTGGGAGGCAGACCTATCACAACTTTGTTATCGTCTGGCACATACTTGTCACTATCAAAATAGGCTGGTAATTTTTTCTTACTCTAAAACATATTAAAATTGTAGCCTTGGGGTAGAAGGATTTTTTTTTTACATTTTCAAAAATTCGAAGCATGGTAACACGACCGCGAGATGTCTGCCAGATAATACTTTCTTAATTGACGGATAGTAAATCATCGTTATAAAAAAATTAGCTTAGTATACAGAATCAAGACTATTAAAACTCAATTAAACAACTTTTATTCTTAGTTCAACTACAACTCTTTGTGACGCAAAAATCTAATTATTTTACTTTAGTTACATAAAGTTTACATTGTATTTTGGACATAATATCCAAAACAACCGTGTTGTTAATTTCAAGCTTAGCTTTTAAAATAACGCTAAATTGTGTAAGGGTAATTTCCAGACGGTTATCTCTAGTGTTTGTAATATGTTCGTTTAGTGATTCTTCGACGCATGATATTCGTATATCAATTAGCGTCATAATTGATAAAGATGGAATGTTTATATAAACGAAAATACACTTCGAATATAACATATGGAGTCAGTCAAGCCTAATATTTGGCTTACATTATTCAATGTAAGCCATGAGTTGGTATGTACATGCTAATTAATGGGAGAGGACCGTTTTACATTAATTTTGTATTCTTATGGTAATTACATTCAAGATTGATATTATTCATATTATATTAATAGAAGAAACATTACTTGACATTGCTAAAATGAAGTTTGATTTATGTTATCTCTGTAAATATTATTATATTACATTTTACCAACATGTAATGTAAAGTAATGTAGAAATGTTACTTGTTACTTATAGCCATCGCACTATTTCAACATCTTTATTGTAATTTAAAGCGAAAACCCGCTGTACAATGTAATAAAGAGACGTTTTTGAACAAATCCTGTAATAATAAACGGCCCGAGCCGAGGCTTCGGTTTATTCCACTTTGATCACCTGGGTGATATGACCCAGGTGATCAAAGTGGAATAGTAGTATTCCACCTTGATCACCTGAAATTTAAAT
>JWHW01041066.1:146263-161780 GCA_000931545.1 Papilio glaucus
TGCTGTGAACCTTTTCATATAGAAATGATAAACTAAAAACTAAATTTACAAAGTCATTGTCTACGATCCTAGTCATTTTTCGACGTTATTTTCGATATAGTGGCTTATACAACTAGTATGATTATTTTCTAGATATCATTTCAGTTAACGTGAGAAATAGTAAGCCAGTTACCGTTTCAGGGGTTAAGCTAAGAACACTTTGTGTTTTAATTAAGATAAGTTTGCAATAAGCGGCTTTACAAAGTTACAGGGAAACGGCACGAAGTCTCATAAACTAAACAAATATTAAAACTATTAAATTTACTAAGCTAAGTTACATAAAGTTGGGGCACATTGTTCTTAATGTTTTCTTCCGTTACACTAATAAGACTTCATGGACCCCGTGAAGTTTTTAAGGTTTACGTAAAACAATTCCGGATATTTTTAAATCAATCGAATAAGCATGCCTCACGTTGATGCAGGGCGAAGTCACGTTGTATTTGTTGGATCCGTGGCCTCGATTCCAAAGTTTTCCATTATTGGTAAATTTCTCTGCAAATATAACTTACTGTATTATATAAAATTAGGTCTAAAAATCATATTTTGTACCAAGAGCCAGCGACGATCAGATCTACGTCATTTTATGAAACTTATATTATAAAAAGTTTCTCTGTGTATATCCATAATATGGATAAAAACGATCCCCGAGTGTGAAGTTTGTGTCACGGTAACTTTGATAGATATCAGATAACAGTGGTATGACCCGCAACAACATCTGCTGAACGAATGGGCCTGTTCGACTGGTGAAATACCATACTCCTCACCTCTCTCGTTTAGTGTTTCGAAGAGCAACCCTCTGTGATTTATTATGAAGCCCGATGCCTGTGGATTGTGGAACACTTGTGATCTATGATTCAAGCGTGGACAAACCATTCTCACTGAAGGACGTCCAAAAATCCAACACTCTTATTTTGTAATAGCAACGATGTTACCTGTATTACACAGGGAAACTTTTAGTTTTTATCGGGCTTTCATCAGGCCAGATCGTCGCTGGCTCTTGGTCTATAGGCATAACAGTTTCGAAAGTCATCGATAAGTTTGTGCTTGCCGCTTGTGAAGTTTCAAATCAATGGAACAATTAATCCGTTTCTCAACTTTACTAAATTCCGAGTAACGGTCACGAAAGTTGTTCCTCGAAGCGGAAAATAAATTTGAAAAGGGACTTGGTTGCACTTCAGGGACTTCGCACGTTGACTGGCATGTTGATAAAAGATTTCGTAAAATGTGATTTTGTATTTTGCAATGATACCTTGTTTGGGGAGTACTTAATTAAAAAGCTTCTACATGACGAATGTAACTATATCTCCTTAAGTTTCCCATTCTACTTTACTTTGTATTAAAGCTTTTTTGGAATCAGCTACTGCAAGTGACTTTTTATGCGCAGAATAATAATTATCCTTTGTACCTTATTTCTTCTTCTACATCTGTCACCGTCTTTATACCTTATTTCATCAAAATCTTCTGTTCCAACCATATGCAATTTTAGTACCTTGAGTGTTGTTTCTTCAGAAAACGCTGAAACACTATATTTTTTTACCAAACCAAAAATTCATACGAGTTCTTTGATCTCACGAGCGCATCTTTTTCACTGGAACACTCGCTAGGTCAATCTGAAGATTTCCAGAAGAGTTCATGGAAAATCGTTTTTTGTTTTATTTAATAATTAATAAACTAGTGTTTGACCACAACCCCACCTGATGCTAGTTGGTGATGTGGTCGAAAGATGGTACGCACTAGTTTTGAAACAGCCTATTCACTATTCTCTTGAAGGTACCCACGTCATAATCGGACGGAAATACAGACGCTGGCAACTTATTCCAATCCTTTGCAGTTTGCACGACGAACGAAGATTCGAAGCGCTTCAGCTTCGGTTCAGCCGTTTCTGAGTCTAAAGGGAACATACATACGCGCATCGCCTTTTATATTATTTCATATATAAAGTGTTGTTTCGTGTAATTAAAGCTTAGTAGAGCATATTCCTATAAAAAACCCTAACTATTAATAAAATGCAAAATTTTGTTTACACACATAAATTTTGCACAAGCATTGTCAGGGGTACAGAAAAGAATATATCGCATGCGTTGTTAAATTTTGTCCCCTAAAGAAATCGCGTGCGATGCCGCGGGCAGCAACTAGTCTAGTAAAAGCACTTAAAAATTTGGTAGCATAATAATTCCGTGCCACGAAGTTATGCTTGCTTATACATGTTTTAATATAAAATCGTTGATTTAATAATGTTTGATTTTCATTACAGCATGCTTCGTGTTTTATTAGTGATCCGTATACTATAACCGTACGTTTACGTACGTCTTGTCTGTTTGCTTATCATTAACCTTTATTATTTCTCCGTCAAAAGTCTTTATCGAACAGACATAGCACTGCGATAGGTGCTGAGTTCTCGTTCAGTCCTCTACAGCGCATTTGTTTGAATTTCCTAAACATTACACGTTTTTGGTTGATTTTTATAAATATTTACTGGTTTAGATACTGAAGTAAGTTTTAAAAATGAAGGAAACTTTTAAAGCGATGACTCTTTTCGATTGTAATAAAGTGGATGAAGTCGAAACTATTCATCAGTTCGATCCGATGTGGAGACAGAACGCTCTCAGCTGTAGAGTTCTACTCATACTCCAGCAAATGTACAGCTTTAAGTAAGTTTAGTTCCTTTTATACATATATAAGTTAAGCTTATCTAACACGTGATGATTTAAAAAAAATGATATATACATTGCGAAAGTGTCATATAAATGTGTATGAATGATAAATAAATATCCACTCGCTGCCTTAATCCATTTGGGTCGGCATTGGCACACCTCTCTCGCTTCTTCTACATTCACATATCTAGGCATATACTCCTCGGTTATGTAAAGTTGTAAAAAAGTAACTGTTACCAACACGCGGGCTTTTTGTTTCCCATTCCATTCCTATTTTTTTTTCTGTGGAAATTTACAGAATACGTAGTAAGTAGCATAGCAACCATATTTATTTTTCTGCGGCAACCAACATTGTAATCGAATGGTTGTAAAGAGATATTTTCACCAAAATTTTTCACTTATGCATACGATTTTCCTTCACACAAACCTTGTCCTAAAAACTACAAACACAACAAAAAAAGACTGACCAAAGAGGTACAGTCGTTCTGAAGTTAAGCGTGGATATACATTTGGCAATTTATTTATATTTATATAGAAGATGCCAAAAGAAATATACAACTCTATTTCTTCACAGTATAACTTTCATAACACCAGAATGTGGTTCTTCTAATACAGTGAGCAAAGAGCACTCTTATCCTCGCGTGAACGGTACAGCCGACATACATCTCAAGCTGATGGCTTTTACCAATGAACTGTTAAACATCGCAACACCAGTAGAAGCTATATTTGTTTGGAGGTACTATTTTTTCCAGATTCATTCTTATAAGTAATATTCTCGGGGAGAGTTGGCCTATGGTCGTGCTGTGCCGACCACACGTGGGAAAAGAACAAAGGGATTTATATCTATTATGTCTCTAGACCGTAACAATTATATTTAAGCCCTTGAAGAAATGGGTACGATTTCTAAAATAATTGTTATGATACTAAAGAATAATGTCTAGTCCAGAGATCGGCCACAGGCGGACCGGTCGGAGGCGAAGGTCGAAACACGGACCGCCAAATATTGTTAAACGTACCTTAAGATTAATTTAAATAATATCTCTGCATATAACTAATCCTATTTGCGTACGTTAGAAAGCACTTATGTTTTTTCTGGACCTCGATAAACATTTTTCAACGGTATCCGGACCTCACTATTTTTTTTCTCACCCGATATCAAGTGAACGCTACCCGTAAGGATCTGCAACAAGCTAATTAGTTGCACATGTGTTACATGCCTTATATGAACAGAGGAGGGGATAAATGGGAGAAGGATATTTCCTTTGCCTATCCATCCCCTCCCCCGTAATTCTAGTCCTATTCCCCTGAACTTCCGTGAGTGCTACCCATAGACATCCGCAACAAGCAAATGCAATACTGTATATTGATTTAGTAGATGCGAACATCTCTCTCCCTCTCTAATACAATAGAAAATAATGTATATCATGTTGCAGATTTGGCTTTATCCTGCGGCGCGAAAACAATGCTTTAATGCATCCTTACTACAGCATACCATTTGCAAAATCAGTTTGGCTTTGCATTCTAGGCATAATCATCTTGGTGACTGTTATTTTCTACGTAGTTCGGAGATGGGAAAAGCATATTGTAGGTCACTTGGAGTGTAATTTTATTTATGAATTCTATATAGCGTTTGGGGTCTTTTGTCAACATTGTAAGTATGATTAAATTGAATTGACTAATAGTAATATACGCTCACGTCCGTAACTCAGAGGGGCAGGCAGAGATTATGGATTTTCATTTGGCGCGATCCTGGCACACCTCCCTCGCTTCTTCGACATCCATACATCTACGCATACATACTCGGCGATTACGGGTACTCCTTATATCGTCCTTCTTTGGTATGACACTAATCTGATCTCCTTGGACGACCAGTGCCAACGCTGCCACTCACTTTTGCAACATAAATTTGTATCGTTACTCTCCCTTCATTCATCGTTTCAACATGCACGACCAATCGAAGCATACCTTTCTCAATTCTAGTCACAATATCCACTTTTAAGTATCACTTTTCCTTCATAACACAATTTATATTACTTACAATCTAGTTTAAGATTCGAAATGCACTGATTTTTCTTTTAATATACAAGCTATTACAACTGGCTGGCTGGGGGATATACGTAATCGTATTGCCATTTTTTTTTACTTACATCATGTTTAATCTATTCATGTAGTAAAATATTTTTAAAATCTAATTCTGGTACTTAGTTCTGTATCGCAAACGCATTGACAAATCAGTGTAAACTATACCTTATCTATATCAATATCAAAAAGAGAACAGATTTGATTGTTTGTTTGCTCCGGATAATCTCAAGAGGTGGACCGCTTTTTTTTTTTTTTAATTATTTTGCCAATAGAAAGCTCGTCTATAAGCGAGTAAACTAGGCTATATTTTTTTAAGTATCTACCCGAGGAAACGTGGGTGGATTGCTAGTATATAATGTATGTAACTTAATAAACATAAATAAGGTATTATAATGGGAGGTAAAAAAGGTTAACGTTTTTTTCGAGTTCAATTTAAAATCGATTTTATACGCCGAAGGTCAGACACGATTAAGTTCGTCTGGAGTAAACCTAATGTGGCTGGTATGTAAACCAATTTATAGCTGTATCACATATTTTGTTCTCTTATCATTTCAAATTAGTGCCTTACACGTATATGTTAGCTGTTACGATACAGTCTCTAGGTTCGAAGCCCGGTCGATAAAAGCATTTTAAGCAATCACGCCCATAACCTAGAGGTGTAGGCAGCTATTACGGATTTCCATTTGGTACACGCCTGGCACACATCTCTCGCCTCTTCTACATTCATACAACTACGCATTTTATGAGTTCAAAAATCACTTAAATTTACTTTGGACTTTGTTTGTTATTCGTATAACAGACTCTATATTTGTCACGTTTGAGACCATTTGACTTTTTATTATTTCATCGTTCCCGTTCCAAGCAACAGAGAAAACATAGCCGTTAAATTTGTGTTATGAATAGTAACTGCGCCGTATAAAATCAAACAGCAATCTGATTTATTATTCCGAATTCTTAAGACCGATAAGTCAGATCACTCTTTTTACTATTTCGAATTAGTTTGGTCCTTCTAGTACCCTGTTCCCGGCACGTTTACCTAATCGAGGCAGATACCGATAAGGGAGCGTTACACACTTTGCGCTAAACGTTACATAATGAATACTTAAAACTGATGGGACTTGGAATGAAGCTATCTCAGTTATTGAAGATAATTAAATATTTAATAGCGTAGTTTTATAAAAATAACAGACAAATGTTTTCTTAGTATTTTTTTATTAATTGATTCATTTACACTTTTTACACACCCTAATATACTTCTGAACTTATCTGTACTTAAGATCTATTTGATGATCAAGCGACGTTGTCATCAAGTTGAATTCTAATAACTTATCTCTATAAACCATTTAGTTATGAAAACAGTGTATATTCTTCTATAACAAATACTAAAATATTGTTTTTTTTTTGTTTGTTACTCCTTCACGACCTCATCCGGTCATCATCAAATTTTCAACACACAGAAAAGGTGATAAATTACCCTTCCCGCAAAAAAGAGAATTCTGAAATTCTGAGTTTTGGACTAAATATGTCCAAAAAATTGTGATCCTATGATTCCATGTTGTACGAAGACTTCCAGCAAAGGATATGGAAATGCGAAGGCGCGGTCAACAACTAGAATTTTTATACATACATATTTAATACACTAGCATTTCAGCTTTGCCGTCGCCATCAATTTTCTGGTCTCAACGAATGGCTTACTTCTTCTTCGTGATCTTTGCTTACATCACTACTTCGTTTTATACATCCAATCTTCTTTCATTCATCGTCACTGAAAAGGAAGGTATTATGGACCTTGCAGCGTTGGCTCGTAGTGATTACAAATTGAAAATCTTGGAAAACATGAAACTGGCCACCGAGAGGAGAGTAAGAGATGTTTAATATTAGACACTTATTTATTCGATTATTGAGATGTATGAGTGAATGGAACAATGGATAAGGTAGGCAACTAGTAAATTACGGGAAGTCTGTGGGAAGTAGCACCTGTGATAATTTAATTAAGGATCGAAAGTTTAGTATGGTATGAGCATGTTATGAGGAGGGAAGACTGGCATATGACAAGGAAAGGCTTAGATATGAATGTGGAAGGATTTGAAGGTAGAGATAGAAAAGATGGATAAATTGCATGATGACGAGAGATGACGGTTGTAGGCGTGGAAGAAACGTGTTGTGGTGACACTGAAGGGGGCAACAGGGCGGGTGAATGTTTACGAAATTTCAATATTAATTTCCAGGTAAACTCCGTTAACATAGCAATGAACGTGATGGCAAGAAAACTAACTCGTACTAAATCGATTAATTTATCAGCCGGCTTAGAGGCAGTGCGGACCAAGAGGACTGCTTTATTGTGCGATTATCCAACAGTATATTCTGCCATTTACAGGAGTTAGTATCACTTTGACTTCCTAATATCAACAATTTGGTTAACTATGTCAAGAGACATAGAATGCATCACATCAACTAAGATCCATAGAAACAGTGGTTCTACCATTGCCTGCAACAACGGCATTTGTTGCACGGGCAGGCTCGACCAGTGCGATACCGCGACCTCAATCAGGCATACAGGTGTCCGCCGAGTGCCAGAGGCCTAATTTAGGTCCTCTTTTATTTTCCATCCTTTCCTAATAAAGATAGGATGGTTAGGAAAAAAGGATTGGACGGGGAGGACGTGATCGGAAAAGGAAATATCCATTCTCCTATCTATCCTTTCCTCTGTCGTTTAAAGACAGGCAACGCATCTGCGACTCATTTGCTTGTTGCGGATGTCTATGGGTAGCGGTCATGTAAATCAGGTGAACCGCTTGCTCGTTTGCTACCTTCTTCTAAAATAAAACATATAAGTACTTTACAGCAACTAAGACTCGTAGAAACGTAGTGTGATAATGTTAAACCTTATGAGCCGAATGAAGCAAGTCTACATGTAATGAATGTATAATACTATGGGTATTGTTGAAATGTACGAAGGTTGTTATGATTAAATAAATGGGCTGTAAACGTTTGTAAACTCAACACACAGTTTAGCAATTTAAAAGATTTATTGCATATTATATCTATCTATATACAAAAAGGCGATGTATGTACATATGTTATCTATAGACTCGCGAAACAGCTGGACGGATTTCGATGAAATTCTCAGGAAATGTTCACATGGGCCTAGCAGGTGTTCCCCCTAAGTAGCGATTAACATAATAAGTGCTACCGGAACCGGGGCGGAGCACAAGTATGCATATATATTTTTTGTTCAAAGAATTTGATGTTAAAAAAACAGTTTTAATTTTTTGCATGTTTTAGCATTTAATAATGAAGAAATATGTGAACTACAAGAAGTAGACATATTTTCTAAAGTAAAAATGTATTTTTCTGTCGGGAAGCAATTTAAGTACACAGAACAACTGAAGATGGGGTGAGTATATTTTTTTTAAATTGCAATCATTACTTAACGCGCGACTGATTAAAGGAAAAGTAGGCCACAAACTACAACGTACTTGATATTTCGGCGTTGCGTAGCATTATCGCGTTTGTCGCTCTCCTAGGACAACGGGCCAATGCTAAAACGACTTTAAGTGCCGGGGTGGGCCCCGCACTCTGCCCGCCGATATCGCCCGGCTCGGCTATAGACCACTCTAAGTACAAGATGTTAGGGGAAATTAGTTTCAATATCATTGGTTCCTTTAGGTCGCATTAGCATCCAGTTGCTGACTATAGATTTGTTGATTCATTTTTCCTTATGTCTATTTCTTTTTCAGAATACTTCGAATGAAAGAAGCTGGTGTTATCAAGAGATTGATATCGACCAATTCGTTGACTACCCTGACTTGTGTCAGAAATAAATGTTTCGTCAGCTCACATTCCGAACATGTTGTTACACCTTTGCTTATTCTCTTTCTATTCTATGTTATTGCCTTCGTAATAATGATTGCTGAAATCGTTCACTACAGATCTCACAACACATTGCCTTATGTAAATTAATCTTACTTTTATGTGAATTGTTAAAATACGATAAAATAACTATGAGTTAAATTTTGTTGTTCATATTGATGCTGCAAATTTCATTGTAGTCACTTTTCGCTCAGTTTTTTTTTGTCGTTGAATTTAATGCATTGTGGTTTGCACTTATTATCATTGTGATGACATTCACCAAGCCGGTTAATTAACCTGTTTGTCCTATTATTTAAAATTAGTGTTCAGCTTGTTGGTGTAAAAACAATAAAATAAAGAAATTAATCCTTTATATTATACGATTAATAAAAATACATTATTCCAATTAAAATTATTTAAGCTTAACTTTAACCACAACCAGCAGCTCCGAGACCGAAAGGCGACGATGAATTTGTTGTTAGAAAATAAGATCCAGGACTGCCTTTCGTGGAATTGATTTCCATAAAGGCCACTTCATTTTTTAAGCAACGTCCTTCCCGGAACATAGTCCAATTGCTGCACTTGCGAGCTGAAATCAAATGTACCTATCCAATTCAAAACTAAGTAGATATTTCGGCTAATTTAATATTTAAAAGGTCATTCAAGTTTATGTAACTGGAATTGGTACAAATGGAAAAACAAGTTTGTAACGGGTATTAAAATCACATTATACGTGTAATCTGTATACGTGAAGGATGTACGAGTTTGTATTCGTAAATTTTTTATTTATATTCGTATTTTTTTTTGTATAGATGTGGGTCAAGCTATATCGGAACTGGTTTGATTCAAGGGTCTTATCATGATAGTTTTTAACTGTTAAGATAAGAGTTTTCTTTTTAAAGGCACAATATTTGCAAGTCTTGTAGCAAACACATTTGTTCATAGAAATCCTTAATGCTACGGCAAATGGGCGAAATAAATAATCGTTCAACGTAAGCCGCTTACACGTTTCCTCCTTTATTTGAATTAGTTTTAGTTCTTTTTTGTTTTATTTACACATAAATCTATATTACTAAGACCAAAACGCGAAGGGACGTAGCGACTCCTTGCATTTTACTATGGGAAGTGTTTCGTAGAACTATTTGGAACAATTCCTGCCGCTGAATTTCGTCATCACTCAACATGGAAGAGCTCCAACTATCATCCACACCATTTTGATGGTCGGCGTTCCACTACCGTAGGGTTTTCACGCAATTTCCTGCCTCGCATAGTCGCGTTTTTAAATTTGCTGACAGTGGTACTTCCACATCACTACAACTTAGGGTTCTTAAAGAAGCGAGCGTACTTTTCCCCTAAAGGCCGGCAACGCATCTACAGTTACTCTGGTTTTACGGACGTTCATGGACGTGGGTAATCTCTTAATAGTAGGCTACCCGCTACTCGGTTGCCCCCTTTTCCTATAAAAATACTTATTTAATCAATTTTACATAAACGAGTAGTGCAAAGTGAACTAATGCAAAGTAAGGGATTTTATTTATTACATACAAATACTTGAGTTCTTAAAGTTGTCGTACCGGGAAATTGTTGAGGATAATTGAGCGATTCTGCGAACAATTCCCACGCTCTGCTGTGATCGCATGTTGAAAAGAAACATCCCGGCTGTGATGATCCACCGTTAGGATAGAAATCTTTGTGACCTGCAATTAAAATAATGCCACACTTCATAAACGGCATTCTGAAAAAAAAATCCCTCAACTCTTATATTCTAGACGGTAATGAGTAAAAACAATGATAGCTAATGTTAATGTGGCCAAATATTTAAGAAACCAGATTTTACCGGATAATTATGAGAAATATTATAATAACTACTCCATAACTTGTCATATTGTGTTTCACTTCGGCATCATTACTTAGAAATAAGCGATCCTGTTTAACTTTTACGTTCTATGGCCGTATTTGGTGTCAAGATTTCTTTATATCAAAACTAGACCTGAGTTTTGTGAGTTGTAATGTGCAAAATATATCATTTTATGTTATTTACTACCTACCTAAAGTTTTAGAAATATAAATCATATTACACTAAAAAAATTGTGTAAATTTAGAACTAAGTTTGTTAACTTTAGGGTTAGAATGAAATTTTAGTTTAAAATAGAGTCAGTAATTGTACTAAAGGACGAAATCATAAGTCTTCTCTACGGCTATCTTATTCAGATTCTTACCTACGTTTATTTACCTACAGGCTCTTTTAATCCCAATATGCCGCCGTTGGTGTGAATGACATCGACATAGGCCGCGTCATCCCGGTCAAGGCGGTTATCCCGACTGATGTTCATGAAGCATGGTCCCGCTGGATCGAGCGCTATGATGCGGCCGATGGCTCTACCAGTCAGCTTTTGAATTCTTTTGCCAGCTATACCCGCTATGTGAGCTCCCAAGCTGTGACCGATTATAATTATATTGCTTGCGTCTTGACCATCTGAAAAAATGGTTTATAAATACTCAGATTTTTTTTATTCATTTCATTTTCTAGGGCCCAGAAATTTATGACAATTATAAAAGTAATAAATTATTAACATATTTTTCGGTGTCACCGGACAATCTATGCAATATACAGTCATCTTCCGGTTGTTGATAATGTTTGGACTAACTGATCTCAATTAGTAGTCACCCGATCCGTGTGATGGGATGTCTAGTTCATGCACATCCCATCACACGGAGAGAGACCTCACATTTTGTTGAACAAATAGTGCGGTGGATTTCTTTCAAACAAGTATTATACCCGTGGATCTTATTTTATCAGCTCTCACGTCTTTTATTTTTACCACATAGTTCAGTGACAACAACCGCTATCCGCTTCCCACCAGGCTTGTTTGGTCTCATGAGTGATAGAGATTGTGCCTGTTAATATTTGACAGGCTCCCACCAGACCTCATTAAATTATTATTTTTTATTAAATAATCACAATGCTACGTATTCTAACTGTTCAGTTCCGGTTTGATTTTTTAGCTTAAGGTTGTTTTTTTATTATTTATATTATTACATGAATCTATGAAACTTACTTTTTATTATTTCACTCAGCAACGATCCTAATTTCTCTCCAATAAATCTCGCGTATGTCGTCGACCGGAAATACTCATATGATATAAATTTCCGACCGTCTAAAGCTAATATGTCTACATCTTTCTTCTTTAGTAGCTCTGACGTCAGAGCTTTTACCATTATTCCGTCGGAGCTCTCCATAAAGCCGTGACTTAACACAACCGTCGTCCTAGAATTGTCTATCAGTCTGTCCAATAGTTCTGAAGCTGTCACATTTAATTTAACATTACCACTGTTCGTTACAAAGTCGATGTTAAGATTGTCGTAAAAATTTGATACATTCTTATCTTGTATTTGATCGTAAGTCAATCCGAAAAATCTTTTTATAATTTCACCTGGAAATAGTAACAGTTGATAAGTAACATAAGTGAATAATAAATCGAGAATTTTAGTATGTTTCCTGTGGGAACGCAGGCCTCCTCTCTGAGAGAGGGAAGGGACCGGAATCCACCACGCTGGCCCAGTGCCTGGAGGTTCTAAGCCATGCCGGTATCCTCACGATGTTTTCCTTCACCGTTTTTGCAACAATTAAATAAATCACACAAAGTAAGGCGCCTGTCTGAGTTCGAACCCGCGACCTACAGTTCGTAAGTCGGGGCCTAAACCACTGGGCCACCACTGCTATTATTTTATATACGCAAATAGACAGATAATAATCAATAGTGTAAAACCTAAAAGCTCTCGTGACGGAATGTTATTTCAAACTGCAATTAGGTGGCGTTGTCAGCAATCTTAACATAAATAAAAATATTTTTCTATCCTGATGATCCTTGTCAGAACTTAGTTGTGTAAATATATTGTTGTAGGTACTCGGTAAGTGAGCAAAATTTCAATTTAATCTGACATTTGAAAGCGGTGGTAATTCGACTTACATCAAGTTTAATTAAATCCGTGACATACATATCACTAAAGGTAATATAAGTGAGTTAAACTATGTAAAATGCGTTGTTATTATCATCAACTATATCAACTTCAGTCGTACTAGACTTTGCGTAGGTAGAGGGGGGATGAACCGAACGAGTTGGCCAATTCTACATGCAGACTCATCGGTTATATCTTAAGTATAACTGAAATGGTTGATATAAGTCAAAGTAAACAGTGACAGTGTTATTGCAGCCTCGAGGAGGCATTTCCAATTATACCGGGATGAAGGTGACAGAGCGCAGAAGATGCTTAGCCTAAACTCTTTATATTTACTAGGCTCGAGTGCTCCCACGGGCTGTTGCTTTATTATATTATCGAGTTGGGACCGGCAGTGAGCACTGAATTTATACTTACACCTTTGAGAACCCGCAGCGATCAAGGGGTGTACAGCCGCAGGAACCGCCGATTCAAATATAGAACTGATACTAAATTTAGCAGACTCTTGGCGTCGTGCGCTAGCGCCGTTTGCACTGAGATATACCAAAATCCTCAGCAAATAAAATTGATTAAAACTCTTTACTGAAAAACAAATCAAAATAAATATTATTGTTAACATATGTTGCATAAAAAGTTATATATTCAAAATGTAATATAATTAAATTAAATTACACTAACGGCCAATCATTTCACCACACACATACAGGTAGGTTTACAAGATACTATGTCAACGGTGAAACTACCATTAAGTGTCATAAGTATAGTGCAACCACGAAATTATCGACTTGAGCTAATAGCGAGGGTAAAATAAAAGCTACGATTTGCCTTATCGTATTTTATACGGCTTTTATTTTTCATCATTATCATCTTTCCTTAAGTCAAGGAAAACAACTTATTGTACCTAGAAGCAAGCGAATAGGCTTCACGGCAACCCGCATACACAACAATCAAGAAATGCGCCGTTAGTCCTCATGCAGGGAAGAAGAATACAGAGATTAAGGAAAAGAATCAAGGAGAGAAGGGAAGAACAGAATAGAACATGACATTATCATGATTATGTCTTATACTTCTGCGTTAAATTTTCTGAGTGCGGTACCGCAGACAGAGTTTCCATTCTTCCGTACCTTTTTGTTATCTACTTCCTCTTTCCTACACAATGGCTGGTTGCGGGTGTTGCAAGCTAAATAAGTGGTCACTTAACGTCTTCTGGTTTCGCGTTTGTCAATTTTTTTTAATCTGTTTTTAAGTATATACAAAAGATACCGATCATTCGTTTTCCATAATTTCAAGTAAAATTCCCTTCATTCCTTGATACCATCGTTAATATTTTAAAATAAATTTATATTTTGTTAAGTCCACAATATTTGATTCTAGTCTATTTGTTCCGCCACGCTCTTCATTTCCGCGCGATTATTCATATATCACAATAGTATCCAATGTTTATGATAATATCATAAAATTATAATTTTATGACATATTTTCTGTTACAATAAAACTAACTACTCATGCACATGGGACCTGAATCCGATTTCTTTGTGTTATTACATTAAAGTAGAATAGATGATTATTATAGGTTAGGTTATGTTACATGATAGTTCCATATAAAAATAATATCTCAAAAAGATGTTTTACATAGACATAACAATTTTTTTACAAAATAAAACATAAATATTAAAAAAAATATTAAGATTAACTCGAAAACTACTTAACGGTCGTAAAAAAATAATCGTCGGAATCGGTTCACCAGGAGCGGAGTCCTGAGGTAACAAACGAAACGTACAGACGAATTGAGAACCTCATCCTTTTTGAAGTCGGTTAAAATTAAGCCAGTTGCATTCAACGTGATACGTCGAATTGTCAACGATATGTTCAGTTCACGATTTACTGACAGTTTATAATATGCCTAGTCCGATTGTAAACTGACGAAGCACACAATCTGTCGGCGACATACATTACTCAGCAGCCGAAATGCAGAAACCTCTACTTCCTACTTCAATTTGGCTAGCAAGTGGTATCCGGCCCATCTGGCCCATTATAAAATATTTGAAAATACGTCTAATATAAATTATTCTTAGATAAATTAAAATGAATACAAGAATATTTCGCACATATTCTAGTAGAGGAACTAAGTTACAAATTAATTTAAATAAAAATAACATGAAATCTGTTTGTGTATGATTCAACGTTGTTTACAGTTTTAATGAGAAAAGTCCTAAGCTATTTGTTTATTTATTTTACATTTAAACTATGCTAATATTAACTAATTATAATTTACCTGAATAATAATTATCTTCTCATATTTACTGTAAAAATATTGTTTTATTTTTCCCTGTGTATATGAAAGTAAATACACGTGTATTGTTGCTTGCAAATAAGTATGTAAATTTGTAAAAGTTTTAGGTAAATGTTAGTTTTACCTCCGAACAGTGTTTACACGTTTATTAAATAATGGAACCGTTTACCTTATGGTAAGGGAAATAGACCTATTAACATAATATGACGCAACCAAAGATTTTGACGTGATAAATCAAGTGCAACCTTCATCAAATCATGATTCTCTTCTGTTTTCCCTATTAAGTATCTTTCTATCAACCATCATCTCAGTAGTCTCTTTTTCGCAATTTTATTTAGTATTCGTGCAAAATACAAAGTTAGAAGACACTGAATAAAAAATATTTTTGATTTTTTTCTTTTTCGAATTACTAAATATTCTATTTAGATCTTCTGATCATAAATAACATAACAAGCTCTTAAAATATTATTTTAATACAATAGTTAAAGACAACATATTAAAACTTTTTAAAGTAATTATCATGGAGAATATACATACAATTCAAGTTGGCTTACACCGAGCAGATAATCAAAAACATACGTTGTTCAAACATTTTTAAGAAAATGCTTTTGAAATATTTGGTTCCTAGAAATTTTCT
>JWHW01041066.1:171975-186881 GCA_000931545.1 Papilio glaucus
TCTTATCAGTAATTTTTTCACCTAAGCTTTGTTCTTTTATCAATTGATTTCGATGGCTGTTTACTACCAGGATGAAGTACACTGTTACTGAAATAAAAAAAAAACATTTTATATTATACAAATATTGCGATTATGATCCCAGATATATATTTTTCAATATATCGGACATGGCAATAGTACGAAGTGTGGAAGATGCCAATGATACAGACGTCGACTTGACGAACAATGTGACAATGTTGTCAACAGGAAGGAAATGTAAGTTCACGCAAATATAAATAGAAATCAATGTTTGTATGTGTGTCCTGTATCCGTTCCTAAACCATTGATCAGATTGTGATGTAACTTTGGTATGTTTTGGTAAGGTCATCTGAGGACTCATGGGTTTGGCCCAAAAAATGTATATAAATAAATAGTGCTATTCGATTTTAATGAAACTTTTTGCACAATGTATTGACATTGTTTTGACATATTTAAAAAGACGTCAATAAAACACTTGTTTTCTTTACGTATCGTATTGCAACGCATGCCGGGAATAGCTAGAACTTTTATAAATAATCAATTTTGTAGCGCAGATTTATTTATAATTCTGTGTTTTGTCTTGTGAGTAACGTGTCTGAAAGCCCTAGTTAATCCTTCTTCTTTAGGCATCATTACTCTATAGTACTGTTTTACACTTGCTGCACACTGAGTCATAAATCTTAGTAACCCTAGAACACTGAGTTATTGATGAAAACGAGGAGTCATAATGGCACTACACCGCACGTGCACTGTCCAAAACCCATGAGTGGGAGAGAGAGAGAGAGCAAAATACTCTCTGCGCCGTTCCTACGTTTTACGATCCAGAGTGCAGCGAAATTAAAACAGTAGTACAGTTGTTAATAACAGGTAAATCGCTTTCGTCTTTCGTAAAAAGATCATCGCTTTGTTGCAAATTGGCTACATAGTTTATTTGCATGTTCTTATTGTATCTTATTATATCTTGTACCGCGTATATATGTTTATTGTATGAAACTCACGTATATACCAAAGCATTCCGAGTATAACAATGAACACTCTACTCCGCTGTCTGCGCGATGTGTACACCAGAGCGAGCAAGATCATCATCATCAACATCACCACCACGAATATGACTGCGTACCAGATCCAAATAGCCAGCAAGAAGGTATCATTCTAAAATAAAATAAAAATTACAACTTTTAACAGTTTTTTTTTCGATGTTTCATTTTAGATTTGTCTATTGTCCATTTTTTATTTTTGTATGATTCCGCGAATAATAACTACGAATTAATACGTAACATGTGTCAAAAAGTTGTTATTGTCAAAACATGACTCATTACCATGGCAACCGATATTGTAAATCAATGTTTTATGTACCTCGGTAACAGTAAAACTGTTACCGAGGTAATATTTTCGGGATAAAAGCTAAGTATACCATGTCATTTTCTGTACCCATGAAAATGTATGTGCATTTCTTGATTTGTGACTTGTTGTGGAGCTAAAGCTTAACATATATACATTACCACTCTCATTTATATAATATAATATTTAACAGTGATTTATATAACAATAAATAAAAAGCATGTTGGGCTAGCTCTTGATATTGAATATGCGGAGCACTTGCCTTTCACTACACTTCTTACAATATGAATATCAGGCATACTTTTCATTGTAATTGTTAGTTACTATTTTAATTCCCGATTTATCAGGTACTACATCGAAAATAAATATATTGGTCTACAAGAAAGTGGTCTGCATAAGGTAGCGCCCAATGGTGGGACAAATGTAAGCGACTACATAATATCTTATAGAGGATTTATCAAGATGAAGATACCCACGTCATACATACGTTCAAATTAGTTTTGTTGTAGTGTTTTTCAGTTTAGACAATGGAACAGATTGCATTGTTTTAAATTAAATTATGGTTTTAAAACTAAATAAAATGTATTGAAATAAAACAGAATAAATACCGTATTAAGACCAAAAAACAAACAGACACTTGCAGCGAAGTAACAAGCAACTAGAAGCCAAATAGTGACGAGTAAGTAGCTCAGGGGCATGAAAAATGAACATCCGAATGCCATCGGATGTACCTGAAAAACAAAAAATTATAAAACACAAGAATAATCTCACCTAACGAGAGTGTTAATTTGGAAGAAGATAAACGAGCAAGCGGTTCATTTAATATTAAGTGCTCGCTACCCACAGCAACAAGCTAATGCATTGCAGAAGCGATGCCTATCACTAATGAGCAAGTAATGTCGGTGTAACTTCAGAAATTTATCGATAGCTGAAAATCGAAATTTATCGATATTTTAAAGACATTCGTTGTGCCTACTTTTATTAGATAAGTACACAAAAAGCAATTGTATCCCTAGTCATTATGAATCAACATCCACCATCACTGGATGTCAAACAACACTGGAAACTATACGTTGCCAGCCCTAGTCGAGGCTAGGTGGAGCAGGAATTGTTATGCGATTTTGGCGATGTAAACGTTGTTCACAACCGTCAACAAACCTGAAGGACCACACGGTCAACTGGCCAAAAGAATTAATTAAAAAGTTAAAATTAACAAGTTTCGTTTCGCATGGCGCATTTCTGTGAGAGTACGTCTAATATGGTAAGATTCAGGCATACGAATTGATTTGCAATTTGTTGGTATGTCTCGTGACTGTACGTGACATGCGTCTCGTGAACACGCGAATTATAACACGTATTACAGCCCGTTGAGTCTTCTTAAAACATCAAAAACTACCACTCCAATACAATTTTAACTAAAGTTGGACTGCAAAGTTGACATTCCTTTTACGTAGATTTCGGTTTGAAGGTCCCCGTCGTCACAAGTTATTTCATTGCGGCATTCAAAAATTCAGAGGTACCCTTTGCGGCTTCTCGTTCAATTATCTTGTTAAGTTGAACTTATTCGTAGAAACATTTTAGTTATTCCCTTACCAGACTGTGTGTAATGTACATTATCCTTTTGCAAGTACCCCTTGGGCCGGTACAAAGATAAATGTAAGGGATCACAAACTTGCTACAAGTCCAAAAGTTACAATGCTCTTGTTGAATTCCATATATGATAAAATAATATATTAAATTTGATGGGAGGCACAAGTATAAAAAGTTTCTATTGATATCATTATAATTGACATAATTTAAGTTTTTTACTTAGATATTAATCTAAATAAAAATAAATAAATAAATATTTGCTCACGCCCGTAACCCAGAGAGGTAGCCAAAGATAATGGATTTCCATTTGGCGCGATCCTGGCACACCTCTCTCGCTTCTACATTCACACATCTACCCATACATGCTCGTCGGTTATGGGTGCTACCTATATGGCTTTTTAGTAACCCACTAATCTGATGGATAAAGGTTCTCCTAGGGAATACTCTACCAACAAAGAAAAACAATTAAATAAAATTGTCATAAAAGATTTTTACCTTTTTCTTGCACATTAATATGACAAAAAATATGAAATAGTTGCAGAAAGTCACAATATTAATAATAGTGTAGCCAAAACGTCGTGACTAATGACCTAAAGGTGTAAATATACATCATGAAAACCTAATTTGCTACCACATCTATCCAAATTCATGCACTAACGCATCACAAGTACCTAATCATAATAATGTTATAATGTCACACTAGTCGATATATGTTCGCCTTCAAGGCCTTCTAGCGTCATTTCTTAAATTTATTCTCATTGTCTTTCTTCGTACAATCTTTCTAATTATAGTAACTTGAGAAGCATTTATATATTTTTCAATTCCAATTATAATGATTTATGTTTAACGTGTGTGCGTAGGCAGAATAGCAAATGTTATAACAATATTTGTTAGCATTGTAAAAATTGTGGAAACCCTAAATCCCTGTCTACGTGCCTACTGTGTACATTATTGACTTCTGATTTTTTATGTAGTAAATAGTTATAAAAGTTCTTACAATGCCAAGTGCGGCGATTATCATTGATCCAGTTCTAAGGTCGGTACCAAAAAACGATACCACTTCAGGAAGATCCCCTAAAGCAGTCATTGTGAAACAAATAATTTATAAATAATAAATATGTGTAACATAAAATACTGCTTCAATTTTTATTTATTTATAAAACTGTCAGATTGACGTTCTTCTTGATGTATAGATCAAATATTGCATAAATATTTGTTGAAGATAAATAATGGGGTTTATAGAATTTTTTACTATTGCTTTGCAAAGTTACAGATTAAAAATAAGCATATTCGAGTACGAGAAGTGTGAGGTTTAAACGTATCTATTTAACGCAATTTTATTGTTAGCCAGATTTTATTGTTTGCCAGGCTATTGAAATAGATACTTCAAGATAAATCCTACTAATAAATGCGAACGTGAAAGTTTGTAAGTATGGATGTTTGTTAATCTTTCACGCAAAAACTACTGAATAGATTTTAGTGAAACTTTACAATAATATAGCCTATATATCAGAATAACATATAGGCTATAATTAATAAAGATAAATTGTCCAAAATGTAACGATAAGTGTCAAGTAAGGAGGAAAAAATTTCCCGATATGCGAGCTATTCTGGTGTGCGCTGCAAAAACCGTTAAAGCTACAAATATAAAATGTATAATGGAAATGTTTACCTTAAATAGTCCTACAAAAAAGCCCGCAACAGCATGTATCTATCTTTTATGTGTAAGCAATTATCTCAGAATAGAATCAAAATAGAAGTTAGAATATGAAATTTAAGGGGCCAGCTATTGTTATACATTACAAAGAGACTATCATAACCGTTGCAGTGGTTTTTCGCTTCGTTCTTCGTTCGCTTCGTTGTCTGTACCTTAACCTACAGGCTATTGCCTATTTCTATATTAATTATAGAACTTATGAACTCGCGGAGAATACTTTAAATGAGAATATAATATCAAATTACTTTGATGTGCAGACGAGTAACGCGGTTGAGAAAACTGCAAATAATTGGATTCTTTGTAACATCTGGCGGTCGTACATCAAAAGGACTTCAAAATCAGTTAGAAGGATAAAGTGAAAACTTTCAATGTCTTCAGACATTTGTGTTTCTAAAACGTTATCTAGAAATTTTAGAATTAATGTATCGACATGAGTATTTGATGTGAAATGAGGTCGTGTCAGTGACCGCTTTGATGTCTCATAGAAATGCGAAATTGTATAGTTCCACATTTGGTTGAATTAATTTTTTTATCTACACTTTACTGTTTTCAATTTTGCCTTGAGTCTGTGCCGGCTTGAGCCAATGTATTTTTTTAACGTAATTAGTAAATCGGTAGTGCGCGACATCGCCGACAAGATGCAGGTGAGACTGCAATGGTTTTTTCACGTAAAAAGGTGGCCACCTGACTACGTCGATAATTTGGCGCTACAGCTTTTTCTTCGCGGTCGAACACCCTAATGCAGACCCAAAATAAGATATAGTGCTAAAAGACATGCGTGACTGCCAAGTTACCTAGGAAAGCTGACTTTTTCCATTGTGACTGACTTCTTAATGTTTGCCTAGAGGAGGCATCTACAGCTACACCGGATTAGAGATGACAGAGCAGAAGGCGCCTGGCTTAAATCTCTTTAAGATTAACTTAGCTCGGGGGCTCCCGCGCCTCAGAACCTCGGCTCGGGCCGTTACTTTATTAATGCTACCAGATTGGGACGCCGCCAAGCTGGGCTCGAGGACGGGAAGAAAAGCTGAACACACCACCATATTAAACCGACTAAATAAAATGAAAAAATAAACGAAACCACCAAAAATAAAAATATTACAATTAAACAGAAAAGGAGACAAAAATAACAGCAGCAGCAGTTTGAGTATAACCCTGCGAGTTGGTAATGCGCTGGGTCCTTTTTGAATTCACATCCACGTGACGTGAGCCGTAACTAAAAAGTATAGTTAACAAAAAAAAATGTAATACGTAATGAATTTAATGAATTAATAATTATGGAATTACTATTGTCAATAACATAGGTGTATAATAATTGTATAGATATTATTTAAACACAAAACCAAATATTAATAATATATTTTCTTCTGATAAAAGTCTAAATTGGTAAGTGTATTTTATCATCCGATGTAGATTACAATGCTGTGATGAATTTAGTATAGTAGTTTATTTAGTAATTTATACTGGCTTGTTAAGTAGATTAATATTTTTGATATCACCAACATCAATGTTTTGGTTCAATTATTTTTTCACCAAGTTTTCAATATCCGTGATTAATTGTGAAATTAATTGGTTTTTTCATATTTAAATAATAATTTCACGAGCACGATTGTGTAATTATTTTCCTCATTTTAAAACAAAGACGACCACGAAAATAATAGCAACAAGGCGTTGTTAACGGTACTGAAATTTCATTGTAACGAGATTACGTCATCAAAATGGACGCTAGGGGCATTATTTTGCGGGGGTTATTATATCAGTACAGATTATATACAGATTTGTTGAATACATGACATAAGTACTTATAAATTGTCAACTCACCAGTCCCTCCCTCTTTCATTTTTAAACGAGGGAGTGACTCTACGTTTGAATTTTGTCCGGCTGATTGGATTTTTGCAGATTAAATTCGTTATCGAATACTCTTCGACAAGAGCTTACGAGATCAAACATTTTAATTGATTTTACATTGCAACAGTTGTCAAAAAACTTTTAGTTTTACTCGACTAACTAGAAATCAAGGGTGTATTTTGTAATCCAATAGCGACAAGGTTGGCGAAGCTATGATTAACGTATGCTGCTCAGCCTTTTATAGGATTATGGATGAGAATACTTATTCTGAAGGAAAAAACTTAAATAATTGACTAGAACTTAAATAATAATGAATGAATGTAAGCAAAGCTCGTGACCAAAACACTAGTCTGCGGGAGATAGTTATAATTAACGGATTGTAGAGCCGCATGGTGGAATACTGCACCATGCGGCTCTACAATGAATGATCCTACTCCACGAGAAGAAACCTTTTTCTTATTCTCGTACCACTCTAGTTGTTGCGAGTTTAAGATATGTTGAAACTTATGAAATAAACAATGAATATTATAATACAAAAAGTAGTAGATATGCCATTAGCGATCGAAAAGTGAAGACTCGAAAAGTGTCCCATTAGGACTTTTTCTTTATCTTAGGTCATGAGTTAATTCGCATACTGGCTTGGTAAGTGGGTTAATATTTTTGATATCACCATGTCATCATTATTTTAGTTAAGATTATTTTAGTTAAGATTATTTTAATCTTAATTTATTTTCTCTCCTTTTTACATCTTATAAAAGATTTTATTACTTCATTAAAAACATTTTACAAGGTATATTACTTAAGCTTTCATTACAATTTAAGTCTAAAAACTAAACACCAGTTATGTGTTCTGTTATTTTGTAAGACAGGACTCGCAGGACTCCTCAGGACAGGACAGGACTCCTCTAAAATATAAACAATATATAATATTGGTACAAAACTGCTCAGTTTTAAATAATTAAAGTTGTATTATATCTTTTTATTCTATATCCAACAAAGGTGCTTTTGCAACGTAGCTATGATATGATATATTATGATCAAAGAGTAATCCTTTATTGTAATGTAAATATATGCACTTTGCTTACATACAAATATCTTGTTTTAATTTTTACTGATATGTTGGAGTATAACTAAAGTGTTTTTTAAGTGATAACTTCTTTAGACGCGTTAGAATATATTTTGTAGTGGAAAATCTTATTGGTTTGCGTGAACAAAATGCGTCAACAACACGTGTCAGCAACCGGATTATTTGAATTTGGAACAGTTGGCAACTTTTGTTCATTTATTTTTCTTGTATTCGATTTTGAATTTCATTATTAAGACGTAAGGGTTTATTTTTGTTGATTTTTTATTTATTTTGAACTATTATCTTCTCACTTGTTTTGAGTCTTAACTTCTGTCAGCAGGCCTTACGGCTGCCTGTGTTTTTTTTTTAATATGTGCCTACATAATTTTTATATTTGCCTACAAATGCGGATTATGTCGGACCCTCGCAAACTAAGACCTCACAACTATTGGTCAACCTAAAACTTTCGTCTGCTATTTTTGTTCATAGTTTGTTGAATTTTATTATGTACCTTTTACGTCATTAAAAAAAGTACATAAGGATTTCCGACAGAAGTGAAACTTAAAACAGGCGGGAAGGCGCGACAATAGTTCAAAAATAAATAAATAATCAACAAAAATAAGCCCTTGTATAACACAATAAAATACAAGTCGAAGAAGCGAGAGGTGTGCCAGGATCGCGCCAAATAGAAATCCATGATCTCTGCCTACCCCTCTGGGCTACGGGTGTGAGCGCATATTTATTTAAATAAATACTCTTACGAGAATTGCTTTTGATGTAGCGATCCGCGAATAAATATAAAATATTTTCTTAAACACAACCTTGTTTAGGATTTTAAAAAGAAGACATCGGGAAAATAAGTCATATTGTGTTACTTTTCTAAATATGAAACCGCAAAAAAATATCTTTTTTCTCAATCAATTTTTCATAAATTACGAGAAACTGAATCGCATCTTTCTTTGTCTTCAAGAATGAAATTAATCTTTCACTTTTTTTTTAATATTCTCTCAGTTGATTAATCCAGCGCAATCTGGAAGTATTTTATTACAAGTTAAATAAAATATTCGTATAGATCAAATAATATATATTTCTTAATAAAAAAAAACGAATTGATGAATTCATATTTTAAAACCGAAACATACTTGTTTGTTTCGGTTTTAAAATAACGTAACAAACATGAGTAGGCAACAATTCTCCGCACAACTGGCTAGCCACTTAACATTAAGTTGTGCGGAGGACACATACATACATTACTCTCGATGTTTTACGGGTTTCGAGGAGTGTGCGCAAAAATTACACGAATTAATTCCCCCATCTCCATTCTACCATCGGACGTTTCGGTAATCGGGTGATCTACCGTATTGTTATACGGCATATCTCCATGCCTTACCTGCAAGAGAAGATTGAAAGGCTGTTACTGTAGTAACTGTGGTGTACCAAAGCATATCTACGTGTTTCGACCACATCTAACATCTATGTAGGCCTAAGGCAATAATAGGTCAGGGAGAACGCTGAATCAAGTAGAAGAAGAGGGAGAAGCAGTATCATCATTTCCTCTCCATCATCTCATGTTCATACTTTTTTATATCTTCTCTTCATATCCATAGAGGTCGTTACATTTCCCCGGCCAAAGAGCCCCGTTATACATCAACTGTAGGTGCGATATGCGGTGTTTGATAGGTATGCTTGGCGTGACCCTGAATGGTAGGATTATAAATAGAGTTGTGTTTTTTTTATGGAAGAAGGTGGCAAACGAGCAAGCGGATCACCTTATGTTAAGTGAACGCTACCCACAGACATCCGCAACAAGCAAAGGTGTTGCAGATGCGTTGCCTACCTTTAATGGACTGAGGACTGACATAGACAGGAAAAAGGAATTACCTTTTCCCCGTTAACCCCCACCCCGTCCAATCCTCTTCCCGTTCCCATCCTATCGTTATAAGGAAAGGAATGGGTGGGAAGGGGAAGACGACTGAAACTAGGCCTCCGTATGGGTAGTGTGACTTAAAAGGGGACGTTATGAGCAAAATTGAGAAAGGTATGTTTCGTTGAGTCGGGGATATTGAAAGGGTGAATGAAAGAAGATTGACAAGAGCAAATTTATGTTATGGAAGTAAGTGGCAGTGTCGGTAGGGGTCGTCCGAGGCGAACGTGTATTGACCGCATTGGTGGCATACTAAAGAAAAGCAGTATTAAGATTACTCCAAACTTACGAGTATTTATGCGTAGATGTATGAAGGTATGACCATGCCACCACCAAATGGAAAGCTTACACTTCCTGGTTTAGGGAGCGAGTGCCTATTTATTCATCTATAGCTTTGTTTTACTTTAACTTTAAAAAGTCTTTTTATTTATTTCTATCCTTGTTCTGCAATCTTGTATACTTGTATAAGAATAACTCTTTTGTTATATTGAATGAATTACATTTTGAAAATTGTTTTGAGCCATTGTTTAACTTAATGGATCATAATGAAGATCTCATTTGAGTCGTGTACTTTGATAATTTGATCTGATAACAGTATCGAAGAAACTCAGTACAGTTTTTTCACAACTTAATTATCAACGAGGCACAACTTGTTTGAAAATTTCAATTGTTTAAGTATTTATGACTTTATGTTTCTTTTGTTTATAATAGCATTTATGTTATTATTATTAAAATATTTCAATAATCTGAATAAACTTTAGTAGATTATTGAAATAATTTACTAATTTCTCTTTTAAGCATTACAACTAAGCTTGAAAGCTTGTGCTAGGATTCACGACAAGTCGAATGCCGGATTCAAACCGTCCGTACCCTTAACCAGCTGTTGGCGCTTAAAGAGTTCGTGTAAAACACTTCACTAGATGGCGCTATAATTTAGCATCAAGACTGCAGCTGTCACCGACCAATAGTAGCGTTCGCGATTGCTATTCAAACATGTCGGGTCTGCTTCACTAACGTCTGTATGTTTAAAACAATATTTTATTAGAAAATCTATTTATTTCGGGACAAATATATAAATGTATAATTTATAAATGTAATTACATTAATATATTACATGATACAATAATATATTAGTTATCTGGTCCATCGTACAAGCTCTGCTTAGTTCGGGATCCGATGGCCGTGTGTGAATAATGTCCCGGGATATTATTATTATTTAAATTTATAAAATTCTCTCTTCATTATAATGCCACCCTAAGATTTTAAGGCATTTTGATGATGTAGGTAGGATAAGATAGTTAACGGGGACCCATGGCACGAAGCCCATATCCATACTGCTTGTAGGTTCTTCTTGGTTCACCATGGGTGACCAGTCCATGGCTACTGAGCCCCATCGCCACGCCGGAGGGAACCCGGTGTGGATTTTTTAAATAACCTAGGCTATACTTATATTTTATTTGTCTCTCTATCTACTCGGGCGACGCTGGGGCGGGTTTCTAATCTATATAAATAAAAATAATTGTTTGTATGTTTGTTTGTCCTCTATGCGTTCCGAAACCGTTGAGATTGTAATGAAACTTTGGTAGGATGTTCCGAGGACGCCCGTAAAGGTGTGGCCCAAAAAATCTATATTTAAATGTGATATTATTATTTGAATATACGTCAATAAATTTGACACATTTAAAATATAATTAAACCTATAGATAAAAAGTTATCGTCTATATTTCAAGTCTTATATTTCTATAAACAAACAGAATATGCAGCCAAACACTTTTGGCCATGCCTGGTGCAGCAAGTTGTTGATATTTTCTCTACGTTTAACTTTCTTTCTAAGGCATGATAAAGGTTATTTGTGGAGGCTTTCGTGATAAGGTAGGTAAGGTATTTCCTAACCAGTAAGACTTAGGGTCCTTCAAGAAGCGAGCATATCTCTTTCTTAAAGGCCGGCAACGCATCTGCAGTTCCTCTGGTGTTGCATGTGTCCATGGGCGTCGTTGATCACTTCGGTGTTCCCGCCGCTCGTTTGCCCCCTTATCTTATAAAAAAAAGGAATCACCAAAATATGTTTGATTAAAGATGTACTTCAAAATCCTTACATTATATTAAGTTATATAAACTGTAAATTGTATAGAATATGATGGTAGGAAGTAATTTGTTTGATTACGCAAGTACTCAATTAAAAATAATATACCTTTTCGAAATTTGCTCAAGAAAGTAAACTGCGAATCCTAAACAAACAATGAGCTTTAATGTTTATACTCAATTGTATTCATAAGTTGTTGTTGTAGGAAACAATAACATGTTCTTAGAATTCGATAAGCATATTTTTTTCGCTAGGCAAATTGGAAAATTTCCGGAGAAAAACACGCATCTAATCACACCTCAAATTTCAAAATCGGGCAAATCGTTTAAGCTACAGGCGGTAACAATGGAACGAACATACATCCGGACAGTCAGTCGAGTAAGAACAAAGCCCCCTCGCAGCGCCTATTGTATGTCTGACCGTGTTAAGCTCAAACATCAACTGAATGGATTTTCATATGGTTTTCAGCAATGACCGTGATTCCTGTGTAACATTTAGATATATAGAGTGTCCGGAAATAACAAGTACAGCAGAAAACCACAGATTACTCTGCCGAAAATTTGCTTTATTTTTAAGTTTCATGTAATCTGCCGTTAATATGATTTCGAAGAACACGTAATATTCTGGAACCCGCGCGAAACTGGGACGGGTCCTCACGAATATCAAACTAATGTACACTCTTCGTTTTGAAGGCAATGTTGAAGAGATTTAACAAGTCTAGCTAGCTTTAAGGCTATACGTTAAGTATTTTAATTTTCATCTAAGAAATTTGAACAGCACACGATTGTTTTACGCACTTAAAACGTAATAGGTTTGTGATTTCATTCAGTGTAATTTTATCATCATGGAGCTGTGTAATTGTCTCTTTGGAATAAAAATTTATTTGAAAAATAAATGCGCAAAATGGTAATTTAGCCTTAATTAAAATCATAGCTCGTTTTATTTTATATCACTTTTGTATCGCCATATTTAGAGAGAATCTACATTGGCCGGGAGCATTATGTGTTCATGACACTTTTAAATATTTGGTCAATTGTATCACAGCAGAACCGAGACTGAATTAATTTAAATTCAGTATTTATGTTCGGGCCAACGGATCCAATTGTAAATTTGTGTAGAAAATTTTAACTAAATAAATGGAATTGATTTGATTTATTACATTAATTAGGAAAGTCGCGAGTCCAGGTTTTGACAACCGTTTCAAGAAATATTTGTGATTTTTTTTTACAGTTTCCATTTGTAGCGCCAATAGTGGACTGCGCAACATGTTGTGGGTTCGAATCCGACATTCGACAGTTGTCGTGAACCATCTCTTAGCACACAAAGTTTAGCTTAAGTGGAATGCTTAAAAGAAATGTTAGTGAATCATTCACATAATTTAATGATCGAAATATAATGTAAAATAAAGAGCATGCGGGCCACTAAATGATTCAGTGTCTATTACACTTCGAATCATTTAGTGTGTTGCCAGACTTTATACATAAAAGCTGAGAGGAACAGATAAAAAAAAGGAAAGAAGAAAGCGAATGGAAAGGTGGTGTTATTTGTTGTAAACTAGATGAAAAGCGGGGTGGCGCTTGCCATATTTGTTTTCAGTAAACAGTGGTAGAGCCCGCAACAACGACATCTGTTGCACCAATGGGCCGGCTCGACCGGTGAAATACCACGACCTCATAGAAAACAGGCGTGAATTATAAGTACTGTGCGTTTCGTCTGATGAGTGAGGTGTCGGAGGCCTAATTTCAGTCCTCTTCCCCTTCTCTCCCTTTCCTCCTAAGGATAGGATGGGAAGAAGATGATGACGGGGAGGGGGTTAACGGGTAAATGCAAAATCCTTATTCCTGTCTATTGCCTCCTCTGTCCATTAAGGTTAGGCAATGCAACTGCCACACATGTGTTTGTTGCGGATGTCTATGGGTTACCACCATAAAAAAAGTGAAATAGTGATCAAGTTTTCATTTGTTTTAAATGTAAAATAGTAAGAAAGAAATTATAATCCGAAAATATAAGAAAATATAAACCGAATCTACACTTAAATAATCGACTTCGACGAACATTGAGGCAAAATTATGAGAAATTTTTTTTTACCTTGCAGAAACCTACCCTTAGAAGGATCAAGCCTCACCCCATCCCCCAAATCACTATTCTGGATCCACTGTATGTAGGAAGTTGCTTCATATAGTTGATAAACTCGATAAAAACGTAAAAAGGTCGAAGAAGCTTATGAAAGTTCCCAATTAAAAGTTATCAATACGTTCTATTTTAGGATAAGCCGTCATTTGATTGCAACAGGTTGTACCACCGCTTACTATATAAAGGTTGTACCGACCTTCGTGAAATCAGTATCCCACTGGATGCGGTCTAGGGGAGTTGTGAACGCGTTAATATTATATTGATATCGCGTAGTGCAAAGTTATATACGAACTTTCCTTAACTTAATTCCAAGCTAATAAGTTATTGCATACGGTATGTATATTAAGTTAGTAACCGTTTCAGAGTTTTCTTTTATTTATATAAAAATTTAAGCAATCGCGACTTCATAATTTATCGGGGTGGGCAGAATTAAAATAATCTAATAAGAATAATTTACCTGAACAAGCTTATATGAATATAATAGAAGGATGAAAACATCAACTTATCGGTACAATGTTATATTTTGAAATAAGCTCCTAATTTTTAATCTATTGACAGTAAATTAAATTTAAAATGTCGCCTTTTCACCGAACATGTAAAGTCCTAAATGTGAAAGCTTCTGCATGCATTTTCGTACAATAATCATTAATTTTACTGAACGATTTTATATGAAGAACCGACGGTACGAAAACCAAACATAAATGAGCTGGGGATTCGAATCCTGAAAACTAAAAATGAAAACCGGACATCCGGCTACTTAATTATGATAGTTTTTTGTATTAAGATCACATAATTTTAACTGACTAATAACTCGTGACTATAAGAGGATTGCTATGTATGTCCAAACCAATTAGTTTAAAATACCTTCTTTTTTTGTTTCTTTTCTTTCTTGTGGGGTAAAAATTACGTGAGAGATTATATGTTTTTACTTACCTTAACGTAGTTGGCTGTTATAGAGATATTTATAAGATTATTTTATAAAATTTATAAAAAATTTCCCACGACTTCGTACGCATTCGTTTCTTATTATCCAGAATAGAAATTGTTGTTGTATAATTCCAAGATCAATATGTCAATAACTTTGATTTATATCAATATATATAAAAATCAATTGCTGTTCGTTAGTCTCGCTAAAACTCGAGAACGGCTGAACGTATTTATCTTATCTTGGTCTTGAAATGTTCGT
>JWHW01041066.1:238801-248813 GCA_000931545.1 Papilio glaucus
TAAAAAACGCGATTTTTACAAAAAAATATATGTGTGCCTTGCTTACTTATGGAGTGATGGCAAAGAAGAACTTACTGTTAGAACCTTTTGTTAATGGCCGCTATTCATTAACCAAATTCTAAATATTCGTTAAATATTCTAAGTATATTTTTACAGATGTAAAATAACAGAACGTTATGTTAGCTAGTTAATATTTTTATAACAGGTTACAAATATAAATAAAAAACGACAACCCAAATAACATGAACATAAAGTCTGTCGTAACAAAACAAAACATCTAAGTAAGAATCGATGTTCTAACAAACAACGTAAGTTATGCTTGATAGCTTTTTACATTGTCACAGAACGGCACGCTGGCCGCGCCACACTGTGTACAGTTGACTATATTTTGTTCAACTATTCCACATTCCTTACCATCCCACTGTTGGACTTATTTAAAAAAAGAAGACAAATAAGTATGAAGTTAGATGCTGGAGTGTTAAATTGGTTGTTTATTCACATACACATGTTTACGCTAATAGTTAAATGAAGGTTTCAAATCCACGAACTTTTGTCTCACACGCAAAACAAAAATCAACACTTGGTGTTTTTTTTTTTTGCTTCTCCAATTTGTTGCTTCGCTTTTGTAAGATGTTTTGTTTAATTAGTTTTATTTTATAATTACCTACTTTACTTTACTCCGTACCCATAAGTACTTCTATACCACTAGTCTATTTTATTGGCTGTTTGTATTTTGAATTATATGTAGAATCACATTGGTTTTCAAGTCAATATGGATTTTTTTAAATAAATAATCCGGTAATCTCGTAGCTAAAGTCCAAATGTATTTCATGGGTAGCTTGCAGCTATGGTGAAAATAAATTTAACAATACAGAATTTAGGAATACAGTTACTGTTTGGCTAAATATAAATTTTCTTTACATTTAGTCAATCCATAAGCAGTAAGGTTTTCAACCACATAATTAAAAAAACCCTCAGATATTTCAAAGCTTTTCGAAGAAGTAAAGAAGATAAAGCTTTTTCATAATTTCCTTGAAAACTTTTTATATCTGAAGATACACAAGAAAGAATAAACATAATTTCGAGATACGTCTGAGCTCAGCTCAGCTTTCTTCGCGGGGATTATAAAGTATATTTATACAAAGGATTTCATGAAAAATAACAACTCAATAGACTTACTGAAAAAAAATTATGAACTCGCAGTTCGTAGTAAACAATGAAAATAAAAGGCACATAAACGTGAAAATTTTCAAATTTACATTTTACACTTGAATTTGAGAAAATTTGACTAGTCGTCAAATGTCCGATCAAATGTCATTTATGTTGCTAGAAGCATGATCATCAACCATGAAGTTGACAGAAGTGTCTCAAAATTGACAAACCTTTCATAAACCGGGCGTTAAACACCAATCATTTTTTGCAGTTTTTTACAGTATGACACATTTTCAGAGAACCAATAAAATGAATACATGTAAATTCCTCATCGACAGCCAGAGAATAGTTCACAGTTCCGTTCCACTGTCATTTCAGTCCCAACTACTTCGTCTCCCGGTCAGTTCATCTGACTACTCCCACATTAAAAAATCTTGAATGAGGCAAGAATTAACCTAACCTAATCTAACCTTCATTGCCCAACTGACAGGAGTATCATCGGCAGGCCATAGGGATACCGGCAGTAGTAGTAGTAGAGTTTATTGCTTTTTGGAGTTTGCTCCTCAAGAATTGATTTTCATATAGGAAAATTTATGAGGAGTAAAATCAAACTAAACGTTAGCGCCCCCCGCAGGCGATTCAGATGCTAAACAGGATTTTTTTCCTATACCCTTCTCTCTTTTTAGGTACATTCTTTTCTCTCTATGACATCGGCAATAAACATATACAATTATGTACATGTTTATTGCCGTTTTCTATTTTCATAAATTTATCCTCTTTACAGAAATGTTTAAAAATATCTTGAAGGAAGTACTGATGTCGCGTACTACGCCAACTAATACCAATGTATTATAACTTCAAAGTAACTTTGTCTTACGACTGTACGTGCGTCACGTTTCACGTAAGATCTATTTCTATTTTCTGTCCGTTTTGAATACGATCGCTTCCTTTGAATAAGCAAAAGGCTGTGTTTATGGTGTACGAGCGAGGCGGAATGTATTCTCCTGGGAAGAATGTGAATCTAATGAACCTCCCCTCTCTTATTAATCCGTCAAATCGTTTAACCGACAGGAGATCACGATGGAACGGACTTACATACGAGTACATATTTCCCTCCTTCTGGGCCAGTCGAGTAAAATTTAAATTTTTATTCCGACTCATTGCTCTTACCAACTCTCTATTCTCTTCTTTTCTGCTTTACCTTATCTATCTACTTCTATTTCTTGTATGAAGACTGACATAAGCAAATCTTTTAGTTTTCTTCTTGCTCATTTTTTATCCTGCGAAGGGGGTGTACCTACACATGACTTTTATATGCCGTATATCTATTAAACATGAACTGTTTCATAATTAAATGATTATGTCGTCGCTTCAGATGGCCTAACCCGTTGTCCTAGATGAGTGTTAAACGTCAATGCGAAAATACAAGTTACAAAATACTTATTTTTTAGTATTTCACATAGAACGCTGCTGTATATTTTGTTTTTAGTTAATTTTTTCTATTTCACAGATGCAACAATTCAGTTTGATAATTCTGAACTTGTTGTCTAGTGGTTCATAAGTTTTCATTTTCAAATTTTAAAGTTTCACCTCCTCAGCCTGTAGACACCGATACAAGCACTTGTTGTTTTAATACACTGTCAGTAGAAGACAATCTTTATAGAGCGGATGTATTGTCACAAGAAGCGCAAAGGCGAAAGAAGGGGTCGAATAATATAAGGCATAATTGTTAAAAAGAAAGCAAGTCAGTCCAATATGGATTTTTATATAATACTAGCAGTTGCCCGCGGCTTCGCACGCACTCCTTATATATATTGTGAATCTAAACTATCCTCCAATCCCCTTCAACTGACACAAAAAAATTCATCAAAATCGGTCCAGCTGTCTAGGAGGAGTTCAGTGACATACACACGCACACAAGAAATATATATATAAAGATGTACACTTATTGAATGCAATGGAAACGCACCTTTATAGTAAAAAATTAATAAACTAAGTAAAAATATTTCTGATATAAAAATCGGTATTTTAATTTGCTTCTTTTTCTCAGCGTCATTCGAGAACTGTTTGTAAAGGATTTTTCTAGTACTTTCTAGCAATTTAAGTCGAAACGTTGAGGTAATGCACGACAACTGTTTCACATAAGATTTTAAGTTTAACAGATTAATGACTAAAAAAATCAATTGGGGTTTCACCATAATCGTCATCTTTGGCAGGCGCATTGGCAATTATTTCGTAAATAATTCCCAATGCGCCTGCCTACTCAGTGGATATTGCTTCCAGTCCTTTGATGGTTTTGGTCGTAGTTTTATGATAAACCTGGATTTGATTAAATTGCTTACAAAACTTCTATTTACACATATAAATTAACATAAAACCTCAAAACCTTGAAGTCTAGTAACAAGCTTTAAATAATTGTAACTAAGAACTTTAATAATTTGACTGTACAGCAAATTTTCTTTAGAACAAAGTCGCTGATACGTAAAATCTCTTTTATTAGGAACATCTGGATTCAAGTCGAGAGAATAAACAGCTTTTAATTAACATTGAGCATAAATTTAGCTTTAAAATATTTATAAAAACCCGTTTTTCTTTTAACTCTCTTTTTAAAATGTTATATGATCACCGCCACATATTAAGATCCACAACGATAAGAAGAGTTACTCATGTGTTGCCAACAAGAAATGTACTGATACCAACAAAAATAGTTACTAATTAAAATAGAACCGAAAAAACTATATGCTTACTCAGACTCGCTGGAGACTATCAACTCATAGCTTTATCTCCGCTCTTGTTCGTTCCTACATTTTAACATATTATAAAAGCTTTAGCCTGAGATTGAGAATGGACCGCTGCTGAGGTCAGGTAAGGCTTCCCTTAAGATGGACCGATGATCTGGTCAAGGTTACAATCCTCTGGATCAAGGTGATAAAGGATATTTAGTGGCGATACTTGGAGCCTACTTCCACCATGTGAGGTCTCTTTGCTTGGCTTTTGAAAACCGATACGCAGTGGTGTTATATCAGCTACAAAGCGATTTACAATCTCAACTGGTTTGGTTCAGTGTCAGAGACTTGTACTCATGCAATGCCATCAGATGTATGGATGTAGAAGAAGCGGGAGGTGTGCCAGGGTCGCGGCAAATGGATATCCATGATCTCTGCCTAATCCTCTGGGTGTGAGCGCATATTTATTTATTTTATTCCCTTTTATAACAAAAATACTGTTTTTCTCCTCTTATACAAGTGTATTAATTCTCCCCTAAAATAAATCCAAGCTTGCAATTTACATGTTTGGTTATTTATTGCCATAAGAAGATAGACGATGGAATTCTACGCTGAAGACAGACAGACAGATATTCCACTAAAATGACTTTCTTATTGTTTTCAGAAGCTGTTGGAGAGTACTTTGGTGAAAGTTTTTATCGACCAATTAGATTTATCGGCTCTAAGTAAAACTATAAATTTTGTCGAATTTTATGACATTTAACACACCTGCTTAACCTAAATTTCAAGGGTTTCATAGAAATTACCTGACATTAGTAATTCATTGTGCTAAAAGCGTTCACAAGTTTTTCAAGTTCTGAGGCAGCAGAGCGCCAAATGAAATCGAGAAATAATCTAACGAGAATATAGAACGTAGTAAAGCTTTGTCGCTTGTTGTACAAAGCATTCTGCATGCGAATTATACACGGCGCGTTATTATGTCTTTGTGCACAGAAGCTGTACTATGCGTGCACAAAAACATAAAAACGTTCTACCCTCACTTTCTTTAACATATAAAATTTGTGTATATACACTTAATAGCTACAATTATTTCTTATATTTACGCGAATGCTACACATTGGATTCACGTTTAGTTAATGTTGATGTTCCCGACGGTTCGAGTACTTTCCAGCGCTCATGGTCATTGGGTGTCTGACGTCCCAATGTCAACGTTGCTGGCAGACCAATAATTGCAAAATAAGAGGACACTTACATATATGGCATATCATAGCACCCCTGTAACACTTATATGACAACCGATTTTGTAAATGATGGTAAAATATCACATAAAGATAGTCAACTAAGTACTGTCCCTCTCGTATAAAAATCCTTGTAGAACAGTTTTTTAACTGGATACAAGGTATGTTGTTATGTCCTTTTCTGTACCCCTGATAACATGTCACGAATAACTATTCGCATTTATTGTCATGACAACACCGCCCTCGTGACAAGCACCACCGGACTTCTGACACTGAACCACCGCTATGGCGTTCAGATTGTTGAAAATGACAGTAAAGACATATTATTTGTATTTTACAAAACGATTTAAATAAAAAAATTACCAGGCACAGAGGTAATATTACCAGCAAGAACGTTTCTTTAACTTACATTAATGAAGGTCTTTGTCTTCTATTTCAAAGAACGTATTTAACGAGACCAATATGAAATAGAAAATATTATATTTCTCTCCGATAGACGACACTACGTAAAGTCACCTTCAGCATCTAATAACGTTCAGCTATTTAGGGCAGGGTAGGGGTTGGGGTAAACAAAACTGAAAGATTACGCTTACATAATACTAGCTGTTCCCGCGACTTCGTCCGCGTTAAATCCAATTAAAATGTGTATTATTATTTAGTTGCTACAACCATGTGAAATATCATTTATGACGCATGGTAAGTCACAATTCCGTGAGTTATTTACTTGATTCCGTTGATCCTTGGTCACTTTGTACAAATTAAATTAGTCTTAGTTTTTACTTATAACACCAAGTATTTACCAGTAAAAGTTCTATCAAAATCCTGAGAGAGATTAACCAGAACAGACAAACAACAATTATAAATATTTTTTGTCCCTATACATGCCCTGCTACCACTTTATATGTAGGTCAGTACAACCGGTTTTCGTCTCCCAAGTCGATCTGTCATGTGTACTTTCAATCGTCACTCCCTTAATCATGTCACGTTTCACGCAATCTGTCTCTTTTAAGGCCTGCGACTACCAACGTATCTCTCCATACTCAGGACTAAAACTCTATTTGTTGTCCAAATGTTTCCTCCTCATAACATGTCCATACAATGCTAACCTTTCACTTCTTAATTTGTCTGTCTCGGGAGCTACTTTTACGATTCGCCCAATATACTTGTTTCGTACCTCATCCGTTTATGTTAACCCATACATCACATTTTCCTTATAAATTCCATAAATCGTCATATGCGTTTGAACAATTTACAAATTACAAAGTTACAAATTTTATTTTGACATTAATAAAACACAGACACTTGAATTTAATCTATCATCACATAAGATGCTCGCTAAAAGCGCCGTATAGTGGCAGAACCTAGAACTAAACTATTACTTCTTAACCAGAACGAACGAACGTTAAGTTAGCAGATTCCAGTAAAGAGCGTCTACTTTAAGTCGGGGATTCTTAAAATTATTTTTCATTATATATTTTTTGTTGCATGTAAATCAACATCATGAGTTGCTCCAAACGTTACGTAAGGTATCGATATTTATAGATATGTATATACATACATCTGTGAAAAACAAAATCAAATATCCCACGGGAACTGTACATTTTTGGGTATAGAATGTAGCCTTTGTATAGTATATATTCACTCATTCATTCATTCACTCACTCATTCAGCCAGCCACTCATTCTCCCATTTACTCACTCAGTCATTCCTTCACTGATGGCCACTCAAATTTGAGATATCAACGGATGATGAATGGAGATATCAATTTTTTTTTTTTATTATATACAATACTCAAGACAATTGAGTGTATGCTCATCTAATCAACCATACGAATTTAGTGTTTAAGCGTGCTAAGCGAACATTTAAGACGCTGTTAAATATTTAATTGACGTTTCAGTATTCGGCCGTTAGTCACTCACTCACTCATTGACTTAGTTACTCACTCAGTCACTAAGTCCGTCCGTCCGTCCGTTCCTTCGTTCGTACATTCATTCATTTAGCCCAATGGTGGTGAAAATTTTGATGTGAAATATCGTTACGTAAGGTATCGATCTTTCGATATTTATCGATATACATATATTATACACATCTGTAAGAAACAAAACCAAATATATATAAAATCAAATGTATATGCTACGAGAACCGTACATTTTTCCGGGATAGGAAGTAGCCTATGTGCTATTCCGGATATAATTTATATATGTGCCAAATTTCATCCTGCTTGTATATAAATAAATTAAGAAATCATCGAATGATTCCTTCATTTATTTATATACAAGATGGGTCCCGCGGTCTTATCCCCGTGCAATTTAATTCAACGCACGATGGTCCAGCATAAGCAGAAAGACTTTGGTATATTTTTGATTTAGATTGATCATATAGAACCTTGGATTCAAATTATTTTTCCATACAAACTTTTATCCCCCTACTTTAGATTTTTATGTGATGAATTTATAAAATTCCTTTCTTAGTGCTCGCCTACCTAATAACAGTCCTAGTTGTTTTTATTAACTAATTTTTTTCGTTGCCCATCAATATTGTGAACTTTCACGAGTTCGACGTAAGTGTGTCACGTCTGAACATGTATATGTACGTCGGAAATAAATTTACAAATGTGTAACCGTATTATCATACGCAGGGAGCTATCTTCACTCAAATTTATTTGAGTGCGACCGCGACGGGTGTCTTGAATTTTAATTAACTTTGTGCTCATGAAATTTTCATTATCTCTTCGAACTCGTAACGTAAAAAATTCAAACAATATTTTTTACCATATTAGTTCAATTAATATCTGTTTTACACATATATGAAGCGCCATGTGGTGTGCATATATGTTCTGACGTGGATTAACAAACAGTACAGTTAATACTCCATGTTATTATTTCAACTACAAATCCATTTTTGTGACTGATTTGTCACCGTTTGCCTAGAAAAGGCAGCTACAGCTACACCGGGCTCGAGGCGACAGGGCGCAGAAGGCACCTAGAGTAAACTCACAAAACTATTTGTTACAACTACACATTCTACTAAACGTAGGAAATCTTAACACCGCTATGCAGAAAACATGTTTATCGGAAGAACGCCATCTTTCGTATAAGATTGTAATTAACACAGGCTCCTTTAGGTTTTAAATATTAACTTATGAAATTAATTAATTATGAAATTATTTACCACAATATATACAGGAAATTATTTGTATTCGGTACAACACAAATTTGAATAGGCTCTTATAATATCAAAGTACTTAAACACCTACGCACGATGACTAATAGTCTGGTGTATATGTATGTTTTCAGAAAATAAATAACACAATTACTTTTCAAACTTCCACGAATGGCGTACAAAAGATCTTACGCAAGTTGTCGATAACGGAAGCCGTACGGTTTTTTTTGTAATTTACAACAATTTACGTTACTATTAAAACTTTTCCTTGTTTCATAATTAATTTATTGTCGTGTAATAGAAATGGAAACTGCGAAGTTCTAGAAGTATCATGAAAATTTCACCGAAATTAAATAGCTTTCTTTTGATAAGCCCAATCGAACGTCGGAATTTGAAACATTGAAAATATAGTCACGTTTACTGGTTTTTTCTTAGGATAATATTTTATTCCTTGAAGGAGAAAGTTTCAAATAAATGCGCATTTAGTTGTCGTGTATAATACTGGAATATTATACGTATAAAAATGTACACGTGCCTCCAATATTTTACGTTTTAGATAAAACTGACAATAGCAGAGCGATTGTGACTGGGCGGTTGTAGCCGCGACGTTCCCATGTATCACTATGGTGGTTGTATGTGGATGGTTTATGGGTTTAAAAGATACTGGAGGGTTGACAATGCATTTTTCCATAATACCTTATCAATAATTGTATAATTAGACAAAAAAATATTCGTACATGAACCTTGAAATCTCAATCTCGATTCGTCCAATTATCAATTGTTCTCTAAGAAGTTTTTCTTCGTAAACTGTTTGTTTGTTCTGTTGACACAAACATATAGCTAAACCGAATGAAGCTTAATTTTCCGTCTGCAATCCGCTTAGCGTGGTCGTAAACTTTTATAAATCTCTATAATTTTTAGAATATATAACTTTATAGCCCATTAAATTACTTTCCGTTAAGGGACGACCCTTAATGGTATATAGTATGTTACAAAATTTGATATTATAATCAGCAGGAGTAGGTACCAATCATAAAGCCAATAATGGATTAGGTTATTAAATCACTTTATGGTTACTCTCAATACAAAAATAATGAAAAAAGGCGAGCTGGTGCACAATTGTGCTGCGACTACGTCCTCTTCCGAACTTTCTGCGATTGTTAATAAATGGGAAAGATTGTTTCAAAAGATTGTATTCCATCATGCCTCGGTGAAAGTTTGAATGGTCCGATAGCTCTGGCATCCAGAATTCTTGCTCACAAATTGATTTCGTACGGATGCGTATAACAAACAAATTTATGAACTCATTCCATTCTTAGTCCAATTTCGTTATTACGTATTGTTTTTATGCTCACGCTCGTACCTCAGGGAGGTAGGCAGAATTAATTTCCATTTGGCAGGGTTCTGACACACCTCTCGCTTCTTCTAAATTTACACATATTAACGTATACATGTTCGTCGATTACGGGTACTCCTAATAGGAACCGTCTTTCTTTGGTATGTCACTAATCTAGTCGGTATACGGCCGGTATCGCATAGAGCGACCTTCTTTCTTTACTCAAGATCACTCGAATCGCGAGCCCTGTATCAGATGAAGTTGTAAGAACCGTCAATAAGGTTACCAGCAACGACATCTCCGAAAATTAGTTAGCTTCTTTCTTTCATGCATCAAACAACCGAAGCATTTATCTTAGTTTTAGTCACAATGTGCCCTCGGCACACTTTACTTTCAGG
>JWHW01041066.1:268397-288162 GCA_000931545.1 Papilio glaucus
GAAACATTAAACTCGTTTCATAGCACTGTTCTTAAAATTGTTACATATGCTCCTAATAATAATCCATATAAATCTGACAATTATAGATTCCTGGACAGTCCAAAATGAGGTTTAGCGGATAATGATGGATAAAGGGTAATTGATTGATTAGTGACGGTTTCTTAGAAGACGGTCTACTAGAAGTTGCTTCCCGTTCACTGGAATCAATGTTCATTTAGACTTTCGATTTAGACATCTCTTCAAGAGTTAAATTTGACTGGATATTGCCTTTTATCTAAACTTATACTTATAGCACAAATCATTTCATTGATTGTTTATTCAGTATTAACTCAAAAAATACTAAACTCATTTTAATTTTTTTTCACCAATAGAAGCTTTCAAGCGCTTACCTAACCTAGTAGTAACCTAGGCTGTATTTTATTTGCCTATCTTTAAAACCGCAGTAAGCCGGAGTAGGTTTCTAGTAGTAGTGGAAGGAGGGAAATGAGCAAGCAGGTCACCTGGCGTTAGGTACCGACCGCTCCTCATGAACATCCCAAAAGTTACAGATGCGTTGCCTTCGTTGGGGTGGATAAGGTTAAGGAAACAAACAAAGGAATGTGATGGTGGTAGGAAAACGTTTGTGGGTTGCTCAATCCTTTGCTGCATACGAATGGCTTTACGTTAATTAATAGGTACAATTATGTAAAAATGTATAATTGCTACGTAGGTAATGTCTAGAGGCGACCTCGCGTCACATAGCGCGAGGGATTTCGCGCGAACTGGCCGCATATCAGGCCGTTACTTACCGTATAATTGAGGTAATTAGCTTTTAAACGTATATTATTCTAACGAACTAACTAATAAGAGTGGCGCGGTGACCCAAAGTTGGCCTGGGCGTCTCCAATCTCTCCGATCCTGCGCCATCTCTGGCCAGTTTCATATTATTTTGCCAATGTTTAAAAAAGACATGAGAAAATATGCAAGATACACAAGAGTCACACGAGATCTAATACATTTGAACTAGAAGAGATTGATATATAGAAAAAAGGAGGAGGCCCTTTTAAGCCAGTCAAAAATATGTAGTAATTCGCATGGCTATTGAGAATCGAATTCCCTACTCTCAAGTTTACGTGGTCGTTGTACGCACGCTATTACACTTAACAAGGTAATTTCAAAGGAGACGGTCGTTATTCTGCAATAAATGTAAGATTCAAACCGCCGACGAAAACATCAATTTGCATTAAACATTTTATAGGCTCGCTGAAACTAAGAAACTACGCATCAGTCAGCTTTCTACGGAGCATTTCCTCGGCCGTGAGTTAGAGTCTATCATTATTGCTTTCGCCAAGCATCTGTGCCTAGAAACCCTGAGAAATTAATACCATCAAATATCTATGCAGTTGTTAATGGACACGCCCGACCCGTTCTGCGGTTAGCGCGTATAAAACATGAGTTAAGCCGCCCGCATACTAAAAGTTTCTTAGGTGGTTTTAAAACTCTATTGTCCTCATATTTCTTCATTTTATTAGTAACACACTATAGTATCCCTGAGACTTAATGTCAATAAATTACACGAAGACATTTACATTATAATTTCGTACACTTAACCGATGATCCGCTAGCCAGAAATAGATTATTTATGAGTTATATTTAGGTTTAACGATTAAAATTGAAATTGTTTAAATTTTAATTAAATTGATTTGGTGTTTTATGAGTACCTTAAGAGATGAGGGTATTTCAAAACGCTAAGTCTGCAGGTCGCCTTCGCTCTTCATATGCCTACTATGAAAGTAGTTGGCAGAGCGAGCGCGTCAGAAGTGGCTACCGACACACGAAGCGATTGCAATTTACTCGGGCGAGGGAATCTAGCCGGATATTGAAGTGCTAGGCCACGTTACTATTCGATATTCGATTACCACGATGAAATGTTCCTTCACAATAAATCCTAGGTTTGATATTAGGTGTAGTAACATTCAAATTGTGATCACCGTCAAAAGAAAATGTTATAAATCAAGAGAAGAGATTTTTTTAAATACCGTAAATGTCATGCTACTATAATTATCTTAATACTGCGACACACAGATAAGTGCTTCCGTTTTTTTTTCTCCTTTCCCATGACAAACTGGATTACATATAAAGAATGTAAGGTTCAATTTACATCGGCGCGGTATGAAATGGAAGCGACTCTTTGCAACGAAATTGTACATAGGATAATGAACTTTATGTCAATAATATAACATCCAAACTAAATATGAGAGAAACATTCTCGAGAAATTTTTGAAGAGAATTCGAATTTAAATCGAGAATTTATACAATTGACATAAAGTTTATTATGCTATGTACAATTTCGTTGCAAAAAGTCGCTTCCATTCCATTCCACGGCGGTGTAAATTGAGCCTAAGAAGAATTCTTGAGCAGCCGACAAATAAACAGAGGAAAGGCTTGATTACAGTAAAAGTACGATCTCTATGTCTTTCCTTTAAAAGTTCTTCTAGTGTAGTAGTTGTTCATGGTTGTCGATGACAACTTAATATTAGTATGGGTCGCCTAATATTTGCTANNNCCCCCCCTATGTTATAAAAATGAACCTCAACATTTTTGTTATACTGAACTTCATATCAATAATAATATTAATTTTCACAAACATCAATTCTAATTGCAAAATTCCTTTCATAGTCTCATTGTGTAACTACCTTAATTCTTCCTTCCAGGAGATTATCTATTGCCCCAGCAACTATTTCTGGCTAATTTATATTATCCAAATCTAACCAAATTAAAAAAAATAAACAGGAAAATCTATTCTGTAAGAGGTTTTAATATACGGTAATGTAAGCATTTTTTCTAAATACGACTTCATAATTTTAATGTCATATTGTACTATTTTCCGTAACATTCGGCTGCCGTCATAAGCGCACAAGTATGCCAGAAACAGAATCCGGTTGGCTGCGAGATCGTGACTCGGCCGTAACCTTTATCAACCTGTCGCGAACCACCGCCACAGCACAACTTAAGCAAATTGTCTATGATTACAGTGTTAGGTCTCGTTTGTAAGTACAATGTTGATTATCGAATTCTGGTGGTAATCATTAGCTTAGTAAGTTATTTGTGTGTAATGTTTAGATTATGTCAACGTCATCTTGACCGACTACTCACGGCCACATCACTCCTATGAGGTTGTCAAAGATACAGAGTAGTAATAACGGTAGTGTAAACAACCAGTATGCCTGACTGATACTGCAAGTATAAACTGATTGGTGTTAAATATTAGATCACAGTGTCACGGTTTTTATTAACTACTAGTGACCCGCCCCGGCTTCGCCCGGATAACAGTAGTTATGTTGATCCGATCGCTACCAAACTTTTCAGGAACACCTGCTAAGCCAATCTAAACGTTTTCTGAAAATTTCAAAATCGAAGCCGTTCTGGAGTCTATAGGGAACATACATACATACACGTGTCGTCTTTTATATATATAGAATACATATTTTATCTTTGATAATCGCGATTCATCTTGACAATGCACAGTGCTCATGTACTCCCTCTTGCAACTCGCTACATTTCTCGGAAAGTACGAAGGTCTAGATCCATTTGAATTTCAATAGCGATCCGTTTGTGGCATGTGGCAGCGGCGCGTTCAAACGCATCCAATCACAATGAATCAATCCGCGCGCTCAACCTTGGCGCGGTCACGATCTCGCCGATGCTGGTACATTTTTAACATAACTGCAAGCACGGCAGTGGCTCTGATTGACTAGGACATCAGACTCACGGCACTTAACCGGGTTAAAACTATCACAACTAGTTTAGAGGTTACAATTATAACCAACTTTTCAGAAAATTCAACACGTGCCGAATAATATGGTGTGTGTGCGTGTGTGATGCTTATTAATATTATTTCTGATTTTCAAGAAACAATTGGACCAGAGACTCCCAAACGAGCCACCAGTGGGTCGCGAGCGAATATTGAGTCGGCCCTAATATGGACTCGTCCAATGACATTAGGACATTGTAGTTTGTGGCTACATCTACCCATCTTTCCAAGACAGCCAAGAGGTGGAGTCCCAAAGATTAGAAATTTTTGTTACATGGGTCGAAGCTCAGTGAACTTTGGGAGCCGCTGTCCTAGACAGATCTAGGACTTTTAAGGAATAGCCTAGACCTTAGAACCTATAAAGGTTGAGTAATCAATGGAGTACACAGTCGGCAAATCTACATACAGAAATAAAAGAAATATTCGTGATAAATACCAACCAACAAATAAATAATAAGCCAATAATGTGAAACATTGATGTCAAAAGACGCCGACTTCACATCAATTGAACTTGACCTTCCGCCTAGCGTTGTCTTAGAAATGAGCATGCGCACGCGCAAAGTGTGTTAGTGGTTAGTTGATATTTGTGCGCATGAGAAAACCTTTACAACCAATTTGTTCCTACATTATTTTAACGACCCACATAGATCACCGATGGACGCTTTCTTTGACGAAGGTCGTGGATTCGTATAATTTGATATGAACAAAATATTGTATGAATTCCGTGTCTTTGTTTTCGTGAGATTGAATTTGCCGACGACAAACATTATAACTATGAGAGGTAGAATTATTTGAACAAAACGCAGTTTATATGAATTGTATCTTTGTCTGCCTGAATGAATATATCGTGCCTACGACAAAGCTTCTTGCCGCCCTTTTCCTAGCTTTGCAATCCGTGACACCGTGTTGGCACTGCCGAAAACATTCACCTAAAACATGTTGCTATAGTCTCTTCGCTGTACAAAACTGTGATGACAATATGTTTTATGTGAATACTTGCGGCGGTGTGAACTCACGGTAACTAGTCATTGTATTTTGTCTACTATATTCTTGTATCTTATTATTGTTTTCTAATAAAGAAGTCATAGCTAACAAAAATTCAAAATTCTAACGGTGATTCAACCTCAACCAAGCGTAATCTATAAACAATCGATTCCCGCGCTAATCACGAAGCTATCCGCCTGCCGTTGCTAATTCCTAACAGGTCTAATAACAATGATGGCGAGTTGAACTCACCACGGGTGGACCGGCCAAGCGGTCGCCGAGAGAAATCATTAATAACTCGCATCGGCACGTTCTCTATACTGGTGCCAATCACTCAGGGAGTCTGGTGAAAGTGTCTGCGATGGCTGTATTTACCACACCTAGATCCCTGACGCGGCAATATCTATGGATATCACTTTACTATACGAGTAACAGCACAATAGATATATTACATGACATTTACGTTGAAAAACGGAAACGCCCTTGCTATATTACCGTGGATCCTTCCAAATTTAAGTGAATCTTTGAAGATTTTCTTTAAGAATTTGGGATTGGGTAGGATTTACTATGGAGATCGAAGCAATTTCTACTAGTTATTCATGCCCCACGATGCCAAGGTAACTTAAATTTCCAATATAAGAATAAATCAAAATGAAGTTACTTAAAGATAATATTAATTCTAACGTTGAAAGAATGATTAAAATTGGTTAAGTTGTATAGTATCATCTGTTACGAATATTTTTTTTCTTTTTATAATATGGCTAGGGATAAAATTTTTTATCAAGTTTGGAAATAAGATTGTATTTGTATGTAATTTAAGACTAATTCCATAAATATAATATTTATTCGGTCATCTTTCACGGTGGCCATCGCCATCTAAATTTTGCACGGACACAAATTAAAAGTTAGCTGTATTAAATTTAATATACTTCTATAAATAACATAATTAAAATAAATAAATTATATAAACAAATTCTTTTGAAGGTTGAAGATTTCAAAGATTTATTTATTGGCGTAACCGCATTATAATTCATAATACATTTCTCTTTTGTGATGGATATTTAATTTTAACATTTATATTCCTGCTAATATTAATAAATTCGTCAAAATTTAAATTTGCAAATTATGGCGATGTGTTGAAAAATTATGACGAAAAGTTGAAAAACTTTTTACATGCTTTATGCATTGATTATCACTTATAAAGTATTACATTGCAAAACAGTTTTCTTTAATTCCAGAAATGGATTTGCAAAGAGTGTTTCATAGAAGTATCCTCTTGCCATCTCTAAAATAAGGAAAAAAGGGACTCTATAAAAAAGGGAAGTGCCCTTTTTTAAATGTACCTCCATTATCAATGGCAACGCATCTATAATTCATATGGTTGGTCGAATGCCTGTGTGTAGCGGCTGAACCAAAACCGTTTACCCATTTGCCTTCTTCCAAAAAATATTAATAAGTAGTAGGTCTTAACTTACACACAAGACGACTATAATCCATACCAGGCCCATTAAAGAGTCTAAACTGAACGTAGTAAGCTCTCTAGTCGTGATCTCAACAACAATGTATTAATATCAAGGTTATTTATGTTTACCTAGATAATTGCTGAATAAAGTTTGTAAACAATGTTATCGAAAGCCCGTCATAGAACTGTTATCTCATATAACTCGTGCTCTGACGTATGTAGCTCGCGTTGATAACTCTGGCGCCGTCTCCATTAGTCCTGATTCATTAACTGACCTGTAGGGACCTTGGCACAGGCCTTAGAAGTCTATTACTTTAAAGTGTTCAGATTACTTGAGGTCTAAGTTGTGTGGCTAATGGATATGTTGTAACTAGACCTTAGTTTTTTAAAACTAGTTAAATGTAAAATGTTAATGGATTAAGTAACATGGTTTGACTTTTATCTTGCGATTGTTATCTTTTCTCCACAGTTGCAAGAGTTGACTGCTGAGTGGATAGCTCCAGATACTAAGAATAAAATCTCATTTTTTTAATGTATGGCGAGCGGATTATTAGCTTTTCAAGCATAAGTTTTTAAAGTAAGTTAAAAATATATTACTTACACCTAAATCTAAAATGAATCAATCGAAACCATACCATAGTGGAAAAGGTCAATATATTTCAACATTAAAATTGACCCATTGATTATAAACAAGATTTCCTATTTTTTTGATAATTTTTTACTTTTTTTTAAATCGTTGACTTTAAAATTGTAAAGACTGGAAATCATGTTTTAGACATTTCCATTTCTATGTGATTGCACTCGAACGTCCCGACATGAGCAGTGGTGGCCATGTGGTTTAGGCCCCGACTTACGTACTGTAGGTCGTGGGTTCGAACTCAGGCAGGCGCTTTACTATGTGTAATTTATTTCATCACGAATGCTCTAATAGAAGTGAAGGTAACCATTGTGAGGAAACCGTAATGTCTTAGAACCAATAAATTCGAAGATATGTGACATCCACCAACCCGCACTGGGCCAGCGTGGTGGATTACAGCACCTTCCCTCTCTCGGAGAGGAGGCCTGGGTCCCTGCAGTGGGGAAACATACTAAAAAAGGCGACTGGCTATTGTGAATGAAAATCCAATTTGTGCCGTTTTAATAATGTCGCATCAATTGTTAAAACAATAAATAATTAAATTAATATCAAATACAATAATACAAGTTAAACAAAGATTACGGATTTCAATTTTACATTTTACTGTCAATATAATCTGAATATCATAAAAATATTTGATTTAAACATTATAAACAAACACAAACAAAATCCACTGAGCAAATAATACATGTAAATTTGAAAGCAAGCAACTATTCAGACTTGGACAGGGTCCTTACATAATAATTCGCCTCATTAGCCAGCGACTAGCACGCGAGCCGTCAAACAGCCATCACCATATCACCTTCATCAGGTGAAAGTTGGATCACGTTATGCAACATCCGTCCCGTCCATCATACTGAATTAACATCATAATCTCTCAAATTCAATCTATCAACACCCGCTTTTATGTTCGAGTAAGCAACCTACACACAATTTTGAGCTCTATTAATCTATAATAAGGTTTGAAATAATAAATATTTAGTATAGATAACAAATTATTCGACTACTGTTTGAAACCGGTAGAATGGTACAGTACTGGGGCAATCTTGATAATTTCTCTCCTAGCGGTCGAAAAGGCGGTAGCTTTGAGATCGAATCGTAACAATGCTATTGTTTTGAAAATTTAAAAAGATTACTTTCATTTTTTATTAAAACGGGACTGAGGTTCAATGAACTTTAATACTTCATTCCATGAAATTGCAAATTATTATGAAGGGATGTTATGAACACCAAATTTGAATAGTAATTCTTTCGTTGCATTATAGTACACTGGTACATAACCTATTATATTATATTAACACTGGCTCAAACTGGTATGAGTTGAGTATGAGACAAGACATTGTCTTTGGGCTCAGCTTAGACAGTTCCCATAAACCATTGCTTGATTCATTGTATTTTAAAAAAAATGTTATTAGGAGTGGATGATGGAAGGATTAAGACATAATATACACATAATAAATAATAATGTTGTTGAACATTCTACAACCAGAGACTCATAAAAAATTCTAATCTAATACGTAATTTAACATTTTGGCAGTAGGCATCGATTACCGATATTTATGAAATTTCATTTCCATAGCACATCACTAATATCAGTTCAACTCAACTAGTGAAGTGTCAATTCAACTATCGACATAAACTTCAAAGTTTACGTCGCCCTCAACACCGGCTAATGAAATGCGACCGTAGATTTCTCGTCATATCAATTTCCGCATTTCAGAGCAACACATGCAAACAGAAGCGCTTCGTGTCACTATATTGATGGATTTATAATCAATTTATTACTATGGTTTAGGGTTGACACTTCTACGAAAAATATATTTGAATTTTAATGACAAAGTTGGGAAAATTTAGTCCTTTTAGTACGGGTAACGTAGTGTGGGTTTTAAAAATGAAAAGTATTTGTATTGGGAATATTTCTATCGTTATAGACGCTTGAGAAATATGCCACGAGTGCCTATACTATATATTTAGTCAGTGACGTGCGTGATTAAATTGATTTAATAATATACAATGTTTTTAAAATAGCTCGAACCTAAACTTTCGAGTAACCAGTTACTGGTTTGTTCTCTGAATTAAGGTATATGGAGCTATAAAAACTTAATAATGAATAAATAAACAATTTTCTCACAAACAAGCCACACCAGTTTCTACGAGCGCGTTTTCACTCTCGTTCGATGTATAATTTGTATCAGAACATTGACACTCACTAACTCGTTTATGATAATTTTAAAGCACAACGGAATAAGTTAATGTCCTTGAATGAGTAAGCTAATATGTCACTGAGCGATTGTAAACTTCGTCAGTATATAATCTCACTAGGCGTATTATAAACTGTCCACAAATTGTGAACTGCACGAATTCAAAATTCAACAGTAGGTAGAGCCCGTAAAAACATCTGTTGCACGAATGGGCCGGATCGATCAGTGAAAAACCACGACTTCACAGAAGACGTGAAGTAGAAGTATTCTGCGTTACGCCTGATGAGTGAGAGACCGGAGACGCAATTTCAGTCTTCCTCCCTTTCCCATCCTTTTCTAATAAGGATACGATGGGAAGGGTATGAGGACTGGACGAGAGGGGAAGGATAGTTTCCTGTCTATCCACTCCTCTGTTCATTAAAGGTAAGCAACGCATCTGCAACTCGTTAGCTTGCTGCCGATGTCTAACTGGTAGCGGTCACATAACATCTGGTGACCCGCTTGCTCATATCCCACCTTCCATAGTAAAAACAGAATATATGGCAATTTGACGTACCTAGTCAAACGTCAAGAAATTATTTGATCTTTGAGTTATGATCATTTTAATACAATATTTTTATATCTAACTATCATGTGCAACCTAACGAACCTTACCTTTAATTATCTTCCAATCTAACTTAAACTTTGATGTAATGTAAGCAAAATATCAGTTCACAATTTGACCATTTAACTTCGAAAGTTAATAGACTTTCGAGGAATGACACGTCGTCTTTTTGTTGGGGACAACGATGGGCAGCTGGGTTCCTTTACACCGATCGAACCGCTCTTTGCCGATGGTGAGTATTACGATACTGATTGTGTTGAGCAAGCGAACCAATGTATTCCACAATTGGCGCTAAACAAATACCATCACGTTTTAGGACCGTAACTAAATATAATAATTGATATCATGTTTCAGCAATCCACAAAGATTCTTCGCTCGATCAATCCGAGTACGTTTTCTTCGACTGATGTTTGAGCAATATAAAGCTATAAACTTTAACAACTACAATATTATCAGTATGTAAATGGGCGTGTTGCGGCGTTTAATACTCTCACCAAGGTAACTTTAACGGGTTAATATCGATTGTTGACTGCATTGAGCAACTGTGCTTGGTAATAAATAATATTGTAAATCACATCGATTATAAAGCTGTAGTCATACTAGTCGGTGCAGAAGCAAGTCTAAGTCTAATAATACGCGAAGGTTTCAATGATTGTGATCGAATGAAAACTGGAACGATATCCCGCAAGGAAGTCCATTGTTGAAGCCTGAGGTCGAACCGATAATCTACCGCAACTTCGATCATCACATCTCTACTCTTTTCCCGCATATATGGGGTTGGCAAAGCAAACACTTCTCTTCCACGACCCTCCATCAGCCATCATCACACCCTTCTGACGGATACCATCTTTCACACAACACACGAGAATATCGAGACTTTGACGCTAGTGGTGATTATTTTCATGTCGCGAAGCAGCACTAAGCAATAATCACTGAAATAAGGGTTTGAAGGGGTGAAATGAAACACGGCAATTCTAGATAAACCGAAATATGGGTAACCAAAACAGTAACTTGGCAGGTATAGGTTAGAAAGGTCTTTTCGTGAAAAAGAGTATGACGATAAGAAAATTCAATTTAAAAACATTTATGTCTGTTGAAGACATTTTAAAATTAATTTAAATTCCATAGTAAACACACCCTTACACCAAAGTAAAGGTTCAAGATTAAGTAAAACCTTATACGTTTAGGTGAAGGTTTCTTGTTATAATTAATGAGTAAGTTTCACAGAGTAGATTTCGGTGTAGTCGTCGATCACGTACAACTTTTCAAGGCGAACAGTTACTTATTACTTCACAAATAAAAAAGTACCGCTTAGATGGACAAAGATAACTATCGACAATCCCAAGCTTAGTACATACTTAGGGTGGATCAGCATCTCCAAGCATTGTTGTACCACGCTTATATCGCCCCATATAGAAGGTATCACGGCGACCGATAAAAATATCTTCCTAAATTTCTCTAATTAATACATCGTCAACAGCAACGAAGCCATAAACTTTTGATTTCCCCTTTCTCGTTAAAATAATTTGCTTAAGATTTTTTGGTTCACATCCCTATTAACATTGCATATATACGGACCTGTTATAAAGGGACACATCTAATAAAGATTTCCGAACGAAATGAACGATTTATCACTTCATATTATTTCTCATTGTCATCTTAGATCGAAACTAAGGACGTACATACTATAGGGTAGTAATGTATATCGATATCGATCAGATAATGGTTATTCGTTACTTTCTTATTAAAAAAAAAACACTTTTTATACTTCGAGCCCTATAACACCTTTAAATAGATGTCAATCAATTTTGCAAAAAATATTTTACAGTCGACATCTACTACAAATTTAGGCATAAAGCAGTTTACCGCAAGACTATTTCATTTAATTCGTTGTAAAAAAAATTACCGAGATTTCGAAACTAATTCGGCGGATACTCACATCTATTGTATTGGGTCTAATTAAATAAGTAAACAGTGAGAAGATTTTGTGAAAGAATTTAGAAACTTGGCCAGTTACGCAAGCTTACTCGGCCGCTAGAAATCAAACAGTTCTAGTTGTTACATTTAAATTTGAATTAAGACGCCTTGATGACGTCATTGAGGCATACCATAGATAAACAGACCTGAATTACACATTTATGGTGTTTATTTATCTAAGTACGATATTTTTCCTCTAGATTAAATATCAAACAGCGAAATACAAGTCATAATAAATAATGAAGTAACAGTAGGTGATAGGTTGATTGTTATCACTTACCACCAGCTCTGCGAACTTGGCGTCGAGCTCGTCTTGCGGCGGCATGGGATGGGTGGGTGTGACAGCATGAAGCGCCAACGCACCCTCGCCGCCCACCACGCAGTACGTGATCTCCGGCGGCTCGTCATTCTGCAAGAAAACACAAATAATGAATATATATTTATATATTTATTTATGATAAATTAGGACTCATTGACATAGTCAAAATATCCAATTTGCAAGTCACAGATATTGACTAATATAAAAAAAATCTGAGACGTAATGTGAAAAAACGAGTAATCATTTCATATGACGTTAAAACTATGAACTTTCGTGGTTTTTACTAAAATACTGCAACTGTGCCGAAATATCGGGAGCTCAAAAAGGCTAATCGTGGTAAGAATCCCGTATCTTACAAACCTTATATGACATTAAAACACCACCGCTTCCCATTCAATGATGAATGTGTTAACATGTAGGACAGAAGCATCCACACTGCTAACTAACTTATAAGATAACTGCGTCTTTTTATATTACCATTCATAAAAAATGTAGTAAATTTTGGCTATGATTTAATAAATTTATCAAAAATTTAATGAAGTATTATAATTTTTAAGAGTTTATACTCAAAAAAGGTATGTTTGTAATTTTCGAAACTGAAAATCTACATACAATGGCAATATATCGTTACACGTTGTGAAAATATATATAAAAAGCAATCACAATTGAGTTTTGGGAACGTGACAAAAAAACTTCTCATGAATCATGTGGACCGGAGGGGAAATACGGAGGACATGATGTATGTCTTTGCGAGTTGCGATGTTAAGACATAAATCAGTGTCGATAATAATTTGTACGCATTCGTAATGGTGTCCACGATTAAAATCGTACGACAGACATTAAAAAAAAAGATTGATTTTAATAATTCTTCAATAAGGTTTTGCAAATACATTACCCGACAGATTGTATCAATACGGATCGAATGACACCTTAGTTTTAGTTAATTTCGACAATAGTATACACCTGCACAGAACATTACTCTCCTATCAGTCGGATAATAATAATAAATATCGACACACAAAACTAAACTGACTTAATGTCAGTTAAATAGCTAATAGTCTAACAACAAAGGAAATACTATATAGATACATAGTTGCTTCCAAGGCAAATGTCTATAGTATTTCCTACAAGACACTAACGGATCACCCCTGTGACATTTATCAGACGCTGGTGCTGGTAATAGCAAGTACGTAGTTTAAGATTATTTTACAATCTTACACGAAATGTTAACATAGTTCCCAAAAAAATCAAGAATAAATCAATATTACTGTCTAAAATATTAACGATAATATTTCTAAGCGATCCGTTAAATTATTAACATTAGTAAAACAATATTTCAAAATATTACAATCTTCTATTACATGTTTTATGAAATGAACAGATTAAATAACAACAGTGATGAATGATATGAAAGTAAAATAACAAAATAAGCACTTATGCATACACCTTTACCAACCGCATCTTCCGCACATAAAGGCTGGCATCATGCATGTATGTAAATGCAATTTCCTTGGTGTCGTGACTGTTCATAAACAGTAGTGAACACTTGACGTATAGTGAGCAGCTTGCTTGCTGCCGCTTCTCACATGAAAAGTAAATTCAACTTTTACACCATATCCCGAGAATACTCGTAGAAATATGTGCATATAAGTGTATCATCGAAGTAACCTATTGTATAATCGGTAAACTTTAATGAGATCCATCGGATTCCAAGACGGTCTAAATCTAAAAGTACAAAGCTATAGCTTCTACAGAAAAGGTGATTTAAATTGATAAACTAAATATTAAAATACACACATCAAACACACTACAGTGAGTACACAATATGAAATATGTGTATCATTATATGACGATAATATTTTCAAGCAGGTTTCTACGTTTCGTCTAAGGAGTGAGGTGCCGAAGGCCTAGTGTCATCCCTTTTCCCCTTCCCATAGTTTCTTACAAGAGACTGGATGTAATGGGGAAGAGGATTCGACGGAGGAGGGGGTGAATGGGAAAAGGAAATATCCTTCTTCCTGTCAATCCCCTCCTCTGTACATTAAAGGTAGGCAAACATCTGCAGCTCATTTGCTTGTTGCGAATGCCTATGGGTAGCGGTCACTTAACATCGGGTGAACAACGTGCTCCGTTTGCCACCTTCTTCCAAAAAAAAACAAAAATATATCTACCAGCAGTGAATAGTTGTGTCGATAACAGAATCTTAAAACAATAAAAGAAACCCAGGTGATTATTGCTATGATTCATGAGGTGTTCTAAAAACGTAGTCAATTAAAAATCGATTGTTGTATACGCAACCGGTTCTGCTTTCTTTTTGTGCATCGTATAATTCAGCACTTTATGTTAACACATCAACATTGTCGTCATTCTTAAAAAGTCTGAACAAGGATTTTTTGTAACGAACGTTCTGTCTACAGCTTCATTGGAAAGATTTACGAGCAGAACACTGCGAGTAGGTTTACCAAATATTAAAAAGAGTAAGGAATTCCTGTTTCTTTTTCATGTCCTTACGTTATTACAAAGTGCACAATATCTATGACTACGCGTTACACGACTAAATCATGTGTCATTATTACAGGAACTTCCTAATCATTAAAACGCATGTGATATCCTATTATTAAATGGCAACAATGTGAGACGTTACGTAAACCATTATATCAATGCTCATTTCCTTTTAAAATTTGAATACAAATTTGGTACAAGATGACGATTCATTTTCTATTCGTATTGTCTACATTTTTGCTAATGTATGATTTTATAACAATCGCAGTCCAGTGTGAAATTAGCTCGATACATGTTGAGTCACTGGGGGTAATGTAACAAAAGACGCAGTCGGATTTGTTTCTGTCTGGTTCGTCGCGCAAACTCATTAAATGGATTCACTTCATCAGGGTTGTTACCAAACATAATAGACATATAAGCTTCTTTTAAGATAGGCACAATATTGCAGAGTTAGTCCAGAGTTCTCTGGACTGGAGTCTAACCTACGATTATCTTTGACGTGAAGAAAAAATTCCGAAGCCATAAGATTCGATGAACTAGACTGAATCTTACGATTTTATACAATCATGCATGAATTTATTCTGCACGTACTAAATAATCCGAAATTCATTTGTGTCGATTGTTATTGTCATTTGGGGGCTTGAAAACAGGAATATGATGTTGTCATTATTTTAATAAATGATTGTGGAAGATTACATATCCTCTAGAATAGAGACATACATTCCAAGGACCTTGGCTTATAGATGTAGCCTAATGGGCAATAAAACTTATAACAAAGATGCGTGCCTTGGGAAACACTTGTGACTAGCTTACATAAGAAATTACGGGGCTCAATGGATAAAAGTATATCCATCGAATACAATAAAAACAAAGCTCTTGATGTAATGGAAAATGTTCTCTAGAAATCACCAACAGAATAGTGAAAGACTGCGACTGAGGGTAATGGAATTAAAAGAATTCTACTAGTAAATAATGTAACCTTGTAGAACGCAGTGTGGACACTAGCCTTAGCATTGATTGCACAGAAAACATCGGTGCGACAAAAGTGATATCCTTGGAGGTGATCAAACAAGCATTATCTTGCACACGATGAATGTACAAACACAATAATGAGTTCATTAACGGCCATAATATTTGAACAGAGAACAATGGAATATTTAATTGTGTACATCGCAATGAATGGTTGTTATAAAATAACGGAACCTTTAGTTTATATTGCTGGAACGCGGCAGTTACATTATAACGCATAGAAAACACCATCGTTGTATTTTCATATTAAAATTATAAAACAAGCAATAAAAGCGATGACAGCTCATTTGCTAAGTATTTGTTGTACAATGCAATAAAAATATCAGTCCGTACTCCAGTCTCTAATATACAATACTCGCTAAATAATTTAATTGTTACTATAGATTCATCCCCTGTCACATTTGTATACCACAAATGAGAGAAAACTGTTGGTAATGCTCTTTCTTTATAGATTGAAGCAGTCCATCTACGAGTCTTTAATACAGCTTCGAGATTTGGAAAAGGGGACAAACGAGCGACGGGTCGCCTAAAGTTAAGAGATTTACAATGATTTGTACTGATACTGAAGAGAGAGCGTTTACAATGATTTGTACTGATACTGAATTTAATAGACAATCAAGTACATTACTAAATACACCATTATTTGAAATATTAAATAATGCCAAATTATCTGCGATTGTTCGTTAGAACGACCGAGGTTATTCAAATATAAATAGAGGCATATTGGGTACCTTAAATATTGAATATAAATATTTTGTTGCTGTTACAAATAATATCTAGGAATAGATAATAGAATAGTTTTGGACCGATTTTATTTAATTTAATTTTGAACGAATCACAATTTTTCTTAAATGTTCAATTTTTGTATCGAAAATGTTTTAGAAAAATAATTAAAATATATACACTAAAGGAGGACTGCACTTTTTGGTGTGATAAAATTACAGTAATAAAATCATAAAAATCTACATTATAAAACACGTTTTAAGTTGTCATATCGCAAAGAACTTCGTCCTCGACGGGGGTTCCCGACCGCATATTTTTTACATTATAGTAATATAACACTACGACACAGACTAATTGAATGTAATAATCGAAATCTTTTCATCAATTAAAAAGCAAGTTTTTTACCAGCGCATTACCTTATAAGATGGTTAGAGGCAAAGACGACGTAAGTTGTCCTACATTTCGCCAGAACTTATTTTCATTTCTGTAACCGAGGTGACAGGTAATAATCGGGACTTCTTTGTAGCGGCTTTACAAATACCACTAAAATCGAAACGTACATTGCAGTACCTGGCAACCCTAAAGATTGTCGACTTAGTATTTTCGTCGATGACTTCACCGGGAGGACATCCCGACTGTGAAGTAGTTTTATTGATGCACTCCGTATAGTCGCAGTTAAAAGCTACATTTAGACCGCATCGTAAAGGGGATCGGAACTTTTATTTCTATACAAAAAAACACTATTCCCACCGGGTTTAAAAATAGTCATAGTAAAAGATTCACAGAATAGCATTTCATTAATTACCATTGAATTAAAAGCATTTCTTAACAAAGACAAATGAGTAAATAGATGGGCAAAAAATGTGTCAGCAAATAAGAGATAGCACATGATGTTGTTCATTTAATTCTGTCGAATAAATTGTTTTTACCAAAGTTAATAGTCATTAATATGAGTCTAGTTGGTTCTACAACATGAAAATATATCTATATACTTAAAACATACGTCATAAGACAAACAAAAGTTCGACCAAAAATATTGGACCAGGTGTAGTTGTGTTAATAATGTAACATATCTAATAATTAATCTTGCTTATTGTTTCTGTGACAAACAACACATTTAAAATTTCAAACAAGAGTTTACAAATTTAGATCCAGAACCTGAGGGCGGATGTTTGAAATGTAGTCGGCAGGATTATAAAAATTAAAAGCTATGTGAAACTCTGTAATTCTGTCCATTTTTGACCAACTTAATAATATTACTCTACTTAGGAGTTACAAGTTGAACAACGTATATGTATATTACAAGCTGAGCCCCGCGGTTTCACTCACCGCGCATTTAATAACATTGTTCATATAGATGAGGTCAAGTTACATTGGATTATAATTATTTCTACAAACTTTATACCTTTAGGGAAATTTATTTCCACCAAAAATCGTCTAACGCGGTTAAAGAATTTTTCATTTCAAATATATGTAGCCTCCTTATTTTTTTTTTATTTTTTTAAAATAGGGTATCGATTCGATCGTAAGTATTTAAATTAAATATAATTTTTTATATACATTTTGCACGATGCAGGCAATTATCAAAAACATGTAAAATCGAATGTAGAAATATTCTTGTACATTTAATAATTTACACAACACTAGAAAACCTCAAAGTAAACTTACGTGCGTCTTTACTTTGTGCGATTTTATCTTTATAGAAAATATACTGTACTTCTTCTTGCTGTATGGATTCATTATAGTTGTTTTAAAAGCACGACTAGACGAATTACTTCGAAACATTTTCGATTGATAAGCTTTCACAGTCTCATTACACTGGAACCTTCACGTCACAGCACTCGATGTACCATTTCTAAATTTCACAAATATTTTAAAAGTCACTTTTAAAACACGTGACACACGGCCGCCTACATTGGTGAACTGTGGCGTAATTACTAAAGGGCACTACCGGTTGTAGAGTAATCAATTAATTGACCCACGCACGGTAGCCGGGCGATGCGTCTCAATCGGGAGGCCGGCCTGGGCACGTCTGACTAACGCTCACCGCACTCCACTTCGACCATTGTCATTTTCTAATTAGATTAACAATTAAACGGTCGTAAATTTATTGACATATCGATTCATGAATAGCTCTGGTATTCATTGTTTACAACGGAGCCGAGTGTTGCGATAACATTCTTTTGTTTATTACAGTTATGCATGCTCGTTGGCGCAGCCCTGACGATTACTAGATACTTAACGAGGCGAATGGTTTTAACTTAACTAGTAAGTGCAGTAGCACTCCAGATATTTGTTCTGATAGTGATATTTGTCTTCAGTCACTTTTACTAAGTACTGTATGCGGTCACACACAGCTTTTTAACACGCTTTTATTAGCTTTGTACGTATTTATGTAACGGAATATTACGATGCAATTTTCACTTTCAAGTTTCAATTGACTTGAAAATTTGCAGTCCTGTAGGAAACAGATGACAATGCATTTTTATTGTATTGTTTTAGTCCTGATCCTGATTACATTATTGAGAATAACGCCACCTGGTAATAGTAGTGGAAATAAACATATATAGGCGCTATACTTAACGGAAAATTTGCATGCTTTTTTAAGCGCTGTTTAATCGAAAATATATATTAGTAAGTGATATGATTCATGAAAATATGGCGCACTCCCGAAGCTACTTATAGTTCTCTACTTATCTCATATAAAAAATCAAGAAGAGGCCTAATTTATACTAATAATATCTAATATGAAATACAAAATCATGTCCAGAACAAATTAGCATTTACGTAGGTTACAATAATTTCATATACAATGACTCCCCGCGAATTAGAATTTTTACAACTATTGTACAAATAGTGGCGATTGAATTAAAGAACAAAAAATAATTCAGCATTACAACTTCAACGCTAGTAATGTAGAGTTTTTATATTACTATTAAAAATAAATCAATACACATTGCAAAATATCTCCCCAAGTTCCAATGCGATAAGTCACCACCTCCGACCTTTACTAAATGCCAAAGTATGCTTAAAACTGCCCAAAACTTGTACAAGCTTGCAAAATTGTCAAGGTCAATAGCACTATTGTAGTCAATACAATGGAAACCCTAGTTATGGCACTAGTACGTATTTGGACAGGATTTTCTGAATAGCTATTTATGCTACCTATTTAATATTCGCTTTTCTGAACATCGCAAAGCAAAAATGAGAGCATTATTTGTCTATGTTCATTCAGAATTGTAAATGTCTAAAGGAAATTTACCACAAGAAATCAAAGGTTTTCACGAACAGGACCAATACTTACCCCGAACGAACGAAACTTAGGACGAATATAAAACTGTTCCCAAGGTACATATATAAAGCATTCATTTACAATATCGGTTGCCATAGTAATGTTTCATGTTTTGACAATAACAACTTTTTGACACATGTTTCTTAAATTTGGATGTTGTTACGCGCGGAATTATCTTACAGAAATTTCAATCGTGGAAAATGAGAAATGAATGGATACGAAGCCACGGGCAACAGCTAGTG
>JWHW01041066.1:291129-302417 GCA_000931545.1 Papilio glaucus
GCACACAACTCTGACTGTTGCGAATATTCGTTGATTAACAGAGATGGTCATATAAATTCCGATGAACATACAGGATGGTATACATATAAAAAAACAAAAAAGTTTTAATATAAATAATGAAATATTTGATCTAGAATGATCAAAATTTTAATAGAATATTTCAAAAAAAAATCTATTATAAGCTTATATTTAAAAAAAAAACTTCAACAAGAAAACGTAAACACAAATTATCTCGTTTAATCGAAGCATACACAGGAAATTTATATCAAAACTAAACGCATGGTGCTATACAACGCTTCTATTTCTGATGGCTGCAAACACAAACACAAGGTGCAACAACCTCGGCTATTGCGAGCTTGCTGTCTTCTCACGCACCATTGTGCAAGGGACATCTCATCATCACGGATGGAGCAACTCTTAGCAACACATTATTTTTCATTGCACACAGATTCTAGTAGAGTGGATGGTAAACTATGGCAACATTTTATACTCATATTGTATGACTGATGTAATCTCGAAGCGGAAATTCGCTTCAATTTTTTAAAGTTTACACGACATTTAAACGTCATCGCGTCGAAAGCTGATAAGTAAATTGCGGAGTGCAGCGAGGTGCTGAAAATTGTTATCTTTTTAATGGGGGGACCATTAAAAAGATAACAATAAGAGATAACATCACCTGAGACGTCATTTCCATTACCACTTGTGCAATAAGAATTCTCGAGCAAGATCGCCGACATGGTTAAATTAAGTAGCACGAAAATGGCACGTACTCTCCGTAGAAAGGTTACTTTGTTACTTTCTTTGTGTCTTATTTGTAAAGCAGGTAATCGATTTAAAGGAAAAACTATACAATAAACCAAAAAGTATCGGCATTACTAAATAGAATCAAATTCCAAAATAGTAAAAAATGCGGTAGAGCGACAAAAGAAAACTTATTTCACTTAATCAAATGTCTCAGAGTTACGTCAATTCACCAATATAGCTGCCATAAGATATCATATCATGCCAGACATATGAACAACTGAAATGTATGGCGTCGAGGGTGAAAATATTAATCAACAAACTTTTCGCTGTAAACAGTGTTAAGAGTGAAAATATTCTAATGCTGATAAACTACAGGGCCAAACTATATTACATATATTAAATAAACGAACCAATTTTTTTTTTATTTACACCTACCTTTTTTTTTCAAGGAGAAATTATGCAGGATTCTCATATATCCTTATCAATAAAACCTAACTATATTGTACAAAGTTAACTTTTCAAGAAAATATTATGTCTTCACATCGTTTAAATATTAAAAAACTAAACAGCTAAAACTAAACAGTTCAAACTTGTGCAAGTCGATGGTTTATGACAATAACAGCATGGCGGATTTGCGCTTGTAACCCCCCATTATGATCTAATGATAATTTTATAGTATCATGCCTAGTCCGGCCCTGCACACAAAAACACGATGTGGACGGACGAACAAGAATGTTCAGTGATCGACTTTCAACAACCGGTAACAACCAGTAACGGTGTGACGCAACACATGGAACAGGAAGTGATCGGCCATAAGGTTCTAATCACGTTTGACGACTTGTTTTTATTTTTAAGCCTACATTGATGGGAAGCGCACGACTTGGCCGTTCCGTCTTGACGATTTGCGGTATGCCGCTATACCAGTATGTGGTCATCGCAAAAAAAAACATCAATGGCAGCAATAGCAATACCCACTGATGCTTTTACCTAATAAGTAATGTTTCTCTTAATCATGTTAATCACTATTTTGACTAAACACTTAAAAACAAATGAGTATTCCAAGCTCTCATTTGCTTGACGCACTGAATAATTGTAGTTTTGCCATGTTTTTTTCGCTTCTGCGATGAATTAGGGCTCTTATTCTCAATAAATTTAAAGTCTACATTTGTTTCTTTCTACAAATTAGCTAACATTAGTGTCAGAATCTCACTGTCTTTCGCCGCAGCTGCATGCTAGACTTTAAACTATGTTACGATTTTACCAATAATAGAGTTTAGTTTCCACATATTTATGTTAGTTAATATTGACACCACACGCAATGTATTTAGCAAATTACGATTACAAATACTATTATTTGATTCCTGATTTTATTATATTCTACACCACAGCGTTGAATGGAAAACAACACGCGTGTGGGCCATTATTAAATGGTAGCCGCTAACAAACAATAATCGTAGAAATGCGATCATAGAAAATAATTAATGGTAGGTATACACCGGAAGTGGTCGCTTACGACGCTTTACACAGCGCCGGCTGTCCGTATTCTGAGCTGTGATAATGATATAGCTGTTAAATTGTAACTGCTACTTAATTATTCATATATGCAACAATGAATTTGATATATTAGAATAATGTTTTCAATCTCGAAACGATACAAATTATAATTTTCAATAATTTACGAGTCGAGAATTGGAATAATAAACTCCACAGACGATAACAATTTTTATAGCACATAAAATAAGCTTATTAATGTAATATTTTGCACGCCATTATGAATTGCTCTGCGAGGAGCTTTTTCCGGTTGAACTTCGAAACCATTTTTGCCCCAAAAATCGTATCAATTTAAATATTCGATGTTCTTTTGTAAACCAAACTAATCTACCTACTGAATTTATTGGACAGAGATGATGTGTACTTATTCATATTTGTTTACTTCGGTCAAGGAAAATCAAATACAACTGAATATTTTTTTTTACGTAAAGACGAAGTACGAAATAGAGTTTCTTATGTTTTTTCCTGCACACAACTGTTGCACATTTCATACAACGATTAGCGCTTCGTACAACGACTTAATGCAACGCAACAAGGGAGACGATCACGTTATCTGACGCCATTATAATATTCTTTCAACTAACACTACATCGCAACACGCAGATATTAGAACTTGCATATGTTTTATCATTTTTCACCCCCCGGAATTATTATCATTTTTAAGCGTTCATCGTCGACAAGGAATAGCCACAAGACGCTGACGTCAGTTTTCATAATGAAAATATATGGTGCAATTAACAGGTTCCCCAGGTTGATAAAATATTGCTTATCAAATTTTACCACTTTAAGACTTTGTGTTGTTAAAAGTTCAACGCACGTTTCACGGTAACGCTTTGCCAAGCCTAGTGCCATTAGGTATCGTTTACGCAATATCTTGACCTTTATCTTTCTATATCAAGGTGGTAAACGTTGTTGACAGTGACTTTGCACCGAGCCTAATCTCACAACAACAAAAGTGTAGAAAAATGCACGCCCACCGAGTGATAAATCGTTCACGGTTCATGTTTCATAACGTCGCAGCTATTCTGTTCGCTGTACGTATTGTTCCATTGAACTTTACCGCCGGCATTTAATGAACTGTTGCAGCTAATTCGGATATAGGGACAATGTGATCAGACTGAAATAGATTTTAGGAAATATAACATTATAAATAGAAAAGAATTGATTGTTTACTTGTTCCGGATAAACTCAAAAACTGCTGCTACGTATAGTCTATAACCAATAGAAAGTTCTTCTATTAACGAGTAACCTTGACTACATATTATTTATTTATCTGTCTACCCCAGCGAAGCTGGTGGGGTTGCTAGTATAAAAACGGCTCTTTTCACATTCGCGTACATCGGTAATGGTATCGACAATTTTCAGACCTGTCGTAGGTCCTTCTTCAGAGTTAGTAGGATCTATTGTAGCAGGAGGTATTGTTAGCAGAGAATCGCATATGGTAAAATATATTAGGGAAGGCCCATGTTAAGCAGTGGACTGATGCATATTGATAATGAAGAACAATAGTTATCTTAATTTTGAACATCCTTGAGTACCTATTGCCTCCTTGAGAGAGATCTTGCTATCAAGTAGATTAGGCTTATTACAATCCACCACGGATAATCGTCCATGAAATAAAAAATATAAAGTTCTCGGTACTCTTAAGTTTTTTACGTATTTTTCTCTTCTGTTATGATGAGAAAAAGACAAATGGATACAGCATAAAAACTAAGTTTTCAAATGTATACTTGTTCCCATAAACAAGAAATATTGGTGAACCTATTCGGATACGATGTGAACGGAACACGAGCGTACAGATCTGCAACCTTCCCACCTGTATAGTTCAAATAGGTGATTTAAGTTTTGTGTGTGATCTGTATAAACAATATTTCCACTTGCACTTTCAAATATCCACAGCTTTCATAAAATCTGAAAGAACAACAATTGCCAGCAAAAGCAGTTCAAAAATCATTATCTCAATACGTGAGAGTAAAGACAACGTGATACCCAAGAAACAAAGTAAGGAAAACAAACCAATTCGAAGACACCTGAAAACTAACAATGAATAGGTAAGGCACTTTCTTGCGACCCTGACGGCAGTGTGTCACGGGGACACAGGGGCACGCAGCACGCGCGGCGCATCGCTGATGAGCGGTGCTAGAGAAAGTGAATCACAGGTGGTGCACTATTGCCGCGGCCCGACACCTTACATTGTTGTACGTCATATACAAAATTTCATCTTAGCATTCCTTGAGATCCTCAGCAGTGGACGACCTAGACGAACTTATATCAAACACATTGGTCACAAACTGGACTAGTCACTGTTTGCCTAGAAGAGGGATCTACAGCTACACCGGGCTCGAGGCGGCAGGGCGCAGAAGGCGCCTAGCCTAAACCTATGTAAGAGTAACTTAGCTCGAGGTATCCCTCCCTAGAGGGAACCTCGGCTCGGGCCGTTACTTTATTGTTATAACCGGATTGGGAGGCCGTCGAGCTTTTAGGTCGCTATAGCGGACTCCATGTAGTGACTTGGCTCAAAGGCCCCCGAGACGTCGGCTTGGGCTGTCACTCATTACGCGTTTAGCATTCCGATTCGAGGGTGCCCGAGAGGGCTGAGCCTCGGATCGGCCTCGGCCTCGCTATAAATTGTAACGTTGTGACTTCTAATTTCACTTATTATTTGGATTGTTATAAAAAATTTCTTCTTCTGTTAACGCTGTAAAGCATGAAATGTCTGTCTTGCACATGAAAAAATATATTACAACGGATTTTTTTAGTGCGCGTTATTCGTTTGCTGAGGCGATACACCAAAAAAAATAAAAATGAAAAACGCCACCAAAAACAGACATATTTTTGCAGTGATTTGAGGTATTTTCCGATCACTTAAGAAACTAAAACCTTTTGATACTTTTCTCTTGTTTGTATTAAACAAATACACTATAATCACTTTAATACTGGATTTCTAATACAACGGAAGAATTATTTTTAAAGTGGTACACGAGTTCAGTAAGGCACCACCAGCGTTGAAAACTTAATTAAAATTTGCATAAAAAATTAAAGTCATTAACCAGCCACAATAAAACAAATTTTATTTAATTTGATCAATTTATATTCCACCGATTGCATCCTTGACATTATAAGACAACGTTATGTCAGCGGTCATTTCAAATGAATTGATGGCGAAATATTTTAGCACTATATTAAATTTTATGTAATAATATTTGTAATAAAAACAAGCATACCTGTTTTATTTAGAAATAGCTGCATGCGTTGGAAAGCCACAAAAAGTAAAAAAGTGTGCAAAAAATTTCATTAATAAAGACAACTTTTTATCTATAAAGCTAATATTTGGCAAAAAGTTTCATTTAAATCAAAAACATTTTTATTATACAGATTTAATGGACCAGAAACCTTTGCGAGCACTCTACAAAAGTTTCATCAAAATCGTATCAATGGTTTAAGAACGCATAAAGAACAAACAAATAAACATACAAACATTGCTTTTCATTTATTTCGCATGAACGTATACGTAACGTAATCGATCGTAACAGACATATCTCATTTTAAATAAACTCTAACCGTGGGTTTTCACTGCGGAAAACATTCACACAAAACATATTGTCATCTCAGTTTTTTTCAGAAATAAATTATTTAGAGAAATATAGCATTGCGACAAGTTAATACGCCAGTAGAAGCCCACGGTAAACCGACACGCTCGTCGGTTACAGGAATCACGCTTTTATGTCACCAATACAGTCAACGTAAGTTTAATTAGGGATCCAATCACAAAATAACGTGCTTTTGTCTTGAGTTTCTTCCCATATACTATCTTTCATCATTACATTTATTTTAATTTTTCTATATTTGTATATGTATTGCAAACAATCATAGGTAGAGAAATCGATCCCATATCTCATGATAGCACACAATATTCCGTTAAAACTATGTGTAGATAGGGATAAAAATAAATTTAACTAAGAGCACCATGGTACGAGGAAGTACACCCATGAGGTAAACCGCTAGTCAGAGCGGGATTTTACCTCACCCTAAATGAACATACAAAATGAATGGTGAAACCGCGGGGCTCCGTTAGTTATTCATAAAGAAATTATATTTTTAATTAAAATACATTGGCAACATAACAATGTATGTTATGTAATTAAAACCAATCGGGAAATAAAAGACCTCAATATACTTATAGTTAACCCACTTGCCTGCCGGCTGTAGCTTGCTGCTATTTTGTATTTCCATAATTTCTAAACGCTGATTTATCTCATTTTGATATATTTCGAAAACTATCGAATAATATTAAACGATTACACACGTGTTGAATAACTTATTACTAAACTTCGCTTGACATAATATTTTATAGAAAATATAATATACATAGTAGAAGTAGTAGTAAGAACTTTTTTAACATGCGCTAGAATACAAAATAATCGATGAAATTATAGTGTTATTTTGAAAAGCATACTAGTAAGCTAGTTGTCGAACTTACTGGATTTAATCATAGAAATATGTACAAAAAATATATGTTCAAGTTGTTATGAAAAAAATAATTAATAAATTATAAAACAAATACCTACAATGCAAAATACAAAATAAAATAATTTCTTATGTTTACCCGAATACTTGACATTGGAAACAAACAGGTTTTACGGATTTTATCACGTTTATTTTACGATTCTGTTCACAAAATAAAATTTATACCAATTCTACTGAATGTAGTATTTTGTATAATTAATATTTCTTACCTTTCATTTATTTTTTGACTACAGATAAGGCGTTTAACGTAAACTTTCCATCATTGAAAAAACTGAAGTACGTAACTAACTTTCCATTTCTATAAGACCAGATAACATTTCTAATGAAAGGTATTTAAAAAATCAGTAAACTCGTATCAATCTCGGTATTATTTATTAAAGTCACACCCTTTAAGGCAGCGCCCATCGAAAGCAGTTCCAAATACTATGCGATATCTGAACAACAACGAAGCATCGACCCCACGACATAAACCGGTTGCTATTACTTTCATTTCTAGCGCAAAAAAACAGCAAATCAAGATAGTCGGTACATACGGCGCAATGAAACGGGGTACAAGCAATAAATTGTTATCACAGCCGCTTAAAAGCAAAACCGCACTTGCATTATTCATGTCACAGTCAGGCACAAGGGGAAGGGTTGTCACTCAACAAATACACTAACGTGTCGGTAATTTCGCCTCATGTCATTATTTTCTTCACAAACTGTAAACACAGGAGTTGCAGGGGTGATGCATGAGTGGAATACGAATAAGGGTAAAACGAAAAAAAAATATGTTGCGAAAATGATTAGTAGGGGACGCCTTAAAGAAATGTTTATCTAGAGATTGGCAAGTTAGACAAAGGTACATTAATCGAAGCAGATTGCGACAAAGCGAAAATATAAAGTCTATTCTACTATCAAACGTTAGCTACTCTTTAATATATGCCTTGAATTCGAACATGTTTTTTAATGAACAAAAAAATCAAGTATTGCAGCACAGCCCTGTATAAGTCTAGGGCGTGTCTGGTCACAATAAGGTGCGATAGGAATAATTCAGAAAGGAGCCGTGAACTGTCGGCTCGTAGCAATGAATGTGGACCGTGAGCAGGATGCTCTTAGTTATTGAGAGCATACGGCCACATCACGACAGATACTAGTGACACATTGTTATATTCAGTTGTATGAAGAGCGTAAACATCGACGCGTCTCATTTAAAAGTTAAATACGCGTGTTGGCGGGTAGTAATAATTCTGTGGATACGCGATCTGCTTCGATCTAAAATACACTATTTTGTATTTTTAATCGAAAGTAATCCCTGAAGCTAGAATTTCCTTATCTATTGACATACCAATTGCTTTATCCAAAGCTATTTACGATACAATAATAGTGATAGTGATAGTGGGCCGTATCCGGAGAATGAGGAACATTTGTAACCAAAACAGAATATTTGTGAGATACTTTCAAACGAATTAAATGTAAAGGAAGGCATTTCCATGCATACGGAGCCGACAATTTCTTACTGCTGACAGCAAAGGACCATGGATCACTCAATATGGAGTAATCAAGGCTCGTCGGGTATCTTTTAGGGTGTGCGAGATTGTGTATGATATAAGGTCCTAGGATCCTAGGATATAAAAAACAGATAAATAAAAATTGTTACGAAATAGCAGCTTACGCAGCTTTCTTTTTTTTATTTCCGATCTCTGATTGTGATCTCAATGGAAAAATCATTTACAAAAAGAAATGGTCGGTGTTTATTTAAACTTAACTTAAAAATTAATAATTATTTTATTTTCAAATCTAAAAATTATTTCAATGGTTATGTTCCATTTTGGAATCATAATGAGTTATAATGTTGTATAACATGCGTACTTCAAATAAGAATTACATAAATCACTTATTCAATCATCCAAGAAAGCAAACACGAACACAACGCCAAGTGACGCCGGCGCGCGTAGTGATGGATTACATCGACATGTACAACTTTTTTGTCGATAAAAAAAGTAGTTGCGCGCGCGGGCGGAAGCTCGCCGGATCTATTCGATAGTTACATCACTACACTCGTTCTGACCTCAATTAATCTGCATCTAAATTGTTGCTAGCTAACTGATGAGTACTTCCTGAATGTTTAATATCGTATATTATTGATCTATATAAACTAATATAATCTATATCAATTGGTTTGTCTGAAGTGAATTTTATGTATATGACTGTAATAGTTATCTGTTTAAGATTTACACAGACGATTAAAGGATAAAGGATCTAGCGTCCTAAATGGTATTCCGACTGAGAAGACCTAACCACAAATATACCCAAAAAAAATTTAGATTGTTCAAAACCCAAATTTCTGCTTCTCCTGGGATTTGAACTCGTCACCTAATCGTTAGGTGATATAATCATGAGCCTATGCAAGGTCATACTATATAATTATTTATTCAAATTAGAATTTTTTTTTAACAAAAACAAAGTAAACTTAGAGATATGTACATATTTAATTGCACATGCATGATATTAACAAAAGTAGTAATTGTGTGGTACGTTTATTTTTTGTATATTTTATATCAAGGAGACTGCGTTTCCTTAACTATGCTTTATCTTTTGTTTCAACTATAAAGGAAGTAGAAATACTCCCAATTAGATAAGTAATATATTAAAGGTTTTTCTAACGTTGGCTACGTTGATGTATATTATAAAGAGGAAGGATTTGTTTGTTTGTAATGGGTAAACTATCAAACTACCGAACGAATTTTAATAATTCTTTCAATACTAAAACGCACCAGTACTGAAGGGTTCCTGACATAGCCTATATTCCTAATAATGAACATGCCACTTTAAAATTCATCCATGCAATAATCTGGAGCAAATATTTTAGCCAACCTTGTATTAGACTAGAAAGTAATTAGCTAGACCTTGGACCGGATGACTCCTCGTCAGATTTAAATACTAATTGGAAAGTACCTAACGCTCTGGGTTAAACATTCACTCCGAAAAAACACTTACTAAAATTGTTGTCCGATATACATAATGAAGACATTACCATATTAGGTTCCTCATAAGCTCGGTGGAAAGCACAAACTGATTGTTATCTCTATCAACGCCACTTGTTTAATAGTCGTTATAAAATAATAATGAATATAAATTAATCGCGAGTAAGCACATTACGACACATTACTGATCTGAAACCTTAATACATAAAAATTAACAGCGATAATGGCTGTTAATTAATATGTTATGTAATTCTGCATAAAACGATGATAACTTAGCGGCTAAATATCATTGGCCTTAATAGATTGGGTGTCTGACTCTTTTGTTGTTGGAGATGATCGCTCGCTTCTTAACATAATAAAGGTACTCACCGATTAGGTTAGGAAATAACATCACAAAAAAAATGTATGTCATGTTGCACTGTCTCTAATTAACTCACTAACCCGTATCAATTTAACTGGATGAAGCAACCAGATTAGTAGGACGGGTCGAAGTTCAAATCAATACAAGAAATATCCATAGAAATTTGTTTTCTATGGAAATTTTGTTGCATTCAAACATTTGATTATATTCTGCACAATTAACGTTTGCGAGAACTATTACCAATCTCCGTTTTTCTAACTCTTGTACTATTTTATAATTTCCTTTAGACTTAAGAAAATCATAACAGGATCTTGTCAGATTTTACTACTTATTAAAAATTCCAAGATCCCTGGATTTTATAACTAACTGCAAACGGACCTTGACCTAAGCTACTTGCGTAGAAGGTCAAGCTAATCGTAATTGAATTACAGGTGTCATACAAGCCGGCTTATCTACGAAGACCTTTCTAGATAGTCTTCAAATTATAGTCCAAGCAGACACTAATAATCCTATTATTCGAAACTATTCTTGAGTATACTATACGATTAACACTAATTTGTATTCTTATGAAAATAAACAAAACAAAACACAATCTAAAAAGCATAAAAGCAGTTCTTTGTAACATCTTATCAATGCCATATATTACTAAATTGATTTCTATTCATTCTCATTCAATTACGCTTCAAAAGATTATAAATTCATAAACCTTATCAACCGCGACCTTCCACAAACCTGCCTTCTATTGACAAATTATAAACACGCCCGCCCCTCGGTTGATGCTTTGACCCCCCATCAATGATGCATACGATTATTTTGCTGTTGAACGACCATGTTCAAACACGCCTTATTCAAACAGGTCAAGTGCGTACGTTTTATTTGAGCTTTATAAGTGTTAGTGGGTACGTTATTGACAGTAATAATAATTTGACAATTCAATGTTAAGAAGAATGAAGTCCAAAAAAGGTATTTGATTAAAAAACACCGCACATGGACATCGTTAAACTATTACTTTGACAAGTTCTATGTGTGTACAATAAACTTATAAAAATGTAAAGTAACCACCAGTACAGATTGGTGGAATACTAAACAAAGGTGTCATAGTACAAACAACCTAACACAACATCCTTATTAATACATAT
>JWHW01041066.1:302639-313218 GCA_000931545.1 Papilio glaucus
TGTGTTGCCGCTACTACAATAAACTTATAAAAATATAAAGTAACCACAGATTTCATAGCATAAATAGTGAACAACTTTTAATACAGATTGGTGGAATACTAAAGAAAGGTGGCATAGTACACATAACCTAACACAACATCCTAATTAATAGATATGGACAAATTAATATGCTTATACATAATAAACATGATACACCAGCTGATTTAGAAATAAATCATATGCGACATTGTCGTAGGACACGAAGTGGTCTCAAATATAAAACTGTATTTAAAATTCATAGCGACATTTCGCGACACAAACGCTCGTTCAGCGAACAATGCGACAGCTTTGCTGCATTTAAACACTGTGGGAATGTCACTCCCGGACATATTTTTTTGAATAACGTCCAACAGTTTTATGGCACGAAATAAAGCACTTTAAAGTGCAGTAATTTTTTATTCATATATTACTCTTACGCAAAATTTCAAAGCAACAATTAAGGAATTTCCGTTGGTACAGGAAAACCAGATGGATAGCAACAGGTTACAGTTTACAGTTTCTGTTAATTATTCCTACTCCAGATAAGCTAAAAGAAACAGTTTAAAATAAATTGCAATACTACCATGTGAGAATGTTATAATTCATTTGTATTTTATTCAATATTAAGTAATATCATGTTGTATAAACATACATTATATCCAAATATAAACGCAAAAGTAAACCGCAAATGAAAAATCAAAAGAATCCTATCAAAGTCCTATGTGAATTCATAAAAAGTTCATTCAAATTGCTATAAAGGGTCACTAAAACACATTATTATTTATTTCTTACGTACCTCAACCTCTGAAATGATAAGTCGTCTTCCGGACTATATTTAATGTCAGTTTGATCCTTGAGTCACGCAATCAAATTCTAAACGGACAGTTGTCCAAATTTTACATCCATTGTAATTGTTAGTAACCCTTAAACCTTAGAACCTTAAGCAACATAAATACAAACAGCAATAGAATAAAACTGTGATTTGACTAGATAAAAAATGAAATGTCGTCAAAGACAGAGGCGGTAGACAAGTCACTTAAAGTATCAAATCAATAGTTTTACTTTCACAAGACTATTGCTAGGGCCACCGGGCCCTAACTGACATGGTCTCCTGCAGCGCAGCGCCAATCAGGTTATGAAAATATCCGTCTGCAACTCCCGTTTTCTCTCTTTAACATAAGTACATTAATATTTACATCACCACCCACAAACTCACAAAGCTACATTCCATCAAAAGTGAAAACGACCATAGAAATTTAGAAATAAAAGTGAATTCTGGTTTTGTGACATATTCGTGATTGTTCTATTTTGTTTTCAACTCTAGCTCTCGCTTATTTCGTTAATTAAATAGAAACAGTTGAATTTAACAATAAAATTGTAACAATTCCTTTGACACTGAGAGATAGATAAATGTAACTATACAATCAGTGAACATGCCTTTGCCTAGTACTTCTGCTGCTGCATACTAATTTGGCAACTAAAATGTTTTTTCCTCGCTCTCCTCGTTCTTAATAAAACTGTTTTTAACAATCGTATGTTTTTAAAGTAGTACGGAGAATCAATTCACAAATCCATTCCATCCAAGTAAGAATTATGTACGAAAGTAATGCACACATGATCTTTCAAAATTAGAATAATATTTGCATAATAGCAACATCGAATTAAGAAAATGATATCCTGGTATTGAGATGGTAATACATAGTCATCAGATAAAACTACGCCCTCATTATTATTCTAAATATGTTTTGAAACATAATATTCTCTACAACTTAAAAAATAATATCAGTACGAGTATAATAATTATATATAAATTTAAAATTTAGATGAAAATAACATGGCTGTTATCACTGACAGGTATTTCCTAAAAGTTGATACGCTTATCCTTATGCCCGAGGTCTATTCTAACTTGAATAAACCGCGGGATAAGGGAGCTCAGAACCAGAGCATTAATATAATTCATAACGACAGTTAAATGTCAATTAAAAGTAAGTTTGAATCACACAAAAAATATCCACGAAGAAAACACTTCACTCTAATAATCCCAAATAAAACAACAGTGAGTATAGACATAACAGCTAATCAGGTTCAAAACAATGCACCAGGCTACAGATAAGTGTCTATATCCGGCAACAATCTTAAAGAAGATACATGGTGAAACTGAATCAATCACAAATTAAAAGAAAATATCATAATGTCTAAGAATACCGTACACATTGACTATCAGAATCTGAACATTTAGATTCTGATAGTCAATGTGAATTCTGTCCACAATAATATTAATATGCACACAAGTCAAACAATATAAAGGTAGGAGCATTGTTACAAACTGATTGCATTGTCATTCAAACAAGGAGATTATCAAAACAACAATTAAATCAAACAGACGAAGTCATTGAACACTCAATGGCCTGTCTAATTTGTTGATGATGACGACAAATGAATACGAAAAATATGAAGTCAATGTTTTGAAAACAAAACGACCTAATCTTCTATTCGATTTATCATTAATTCAACAGCTCTTCCGCTCTTCACAGTGAAGCAATCTCCAGTCCTCTCAGCATTGTGCCCTCCTCTGGACTTCCTGACAGGATACGACGTTTGCTTTCTTATTTGTTGCATAAATGATCTTCTCGTAACAAATGAGGAGGGCTTAGGCAGAGTGAAAGTTGATAGAAACCTATTCGATTAACGAAACATAAATCTTACAAAAAAATTATCGGATCGTCCTAATAGTGGATAAGATTATCCTATTGTTTGAAATTGAGTCTATAAAAATGAATGGGACCAATGTATCTATGGTTTCAATTTCAAAATCACAACTTTGCCTTCGAACTAAGTCAGGCAATTATTGGTCGAAGTAATCAATCGGATCTAAATATCGATTTAAAACATCCATAATGTATAGTATTATAAATACCAACTGTCGAAGTTAGATACATTATAGATATAAACTCATCTAGTACACTCTATGATTAGTAAATAGTTTATTAAAATAGAGCGGCAAAGTCCTTGTGGAATACATTATAAGTTAATTAAGGCGCTAAGTGCAGCGCGCGCCCGCATTTTCGGCCGCAGCGGGGAAATGACAACAATCCATTACCAAGAGAATGCCTAGCCTCACGCACAACCGGGGCGTTCACTAACACATCGATCATGTTAAAGTAACACTGGTAATGAAACACTTATATTACAACACTTCAATGTCGACATTATAACGTACGTTTATCTTAACAACGTGTAATATTAGAATTTATAAACCCAAAAACAGTTTTACAACATTAAGATTGGAATAAAGGTTTAACCTGCATATAGTGCGCCAGGTAGACAAAATACCTCCATTTCTATAACACACCACTAGTCGTAACAACTCTCACTTCAGCCAACAGTCGCCAACTGCTGTACTAAGCCAACCATTGATTACCCCAACGATCGATCCCCTGCCGCCCTCATCCAAAGCAACCTACATTGTATGTAGAATTGCAAAATTGTCGACGCAGCGTTGATAGGCCTCCCACAAGATGGACCGATCTGGTCAATATTGCGAGAGTCCTAACGACTAATTCAACGATTTTATTATTTGTTCCTTGCTTCAACTAATAATTATACAAACCTGCAATATTTATATTGTATTTATAGCTTGATTAGACGGTTGAAAGATTCGGCCGTATATCGTTTATTGTTTAGCAGTATAAAAGTAGACTTTAAATAAGTGACGTGTGCTTAATACGGATTAAAACTCTGCACAAAGCCTAGTATAAGAATCAATAACCAAATCGTGCTAATATCTTTCCGAGCTCCATACTCTGTAGTCACGAGCCTCTTGAGATGAGAGTTAAGTGAAATCAGGTCGAGCATCATGTTCCTAACGTAGTCAATGGGCTGTCTACACCTGCCTGTACTAAATATTATAATATTTTTCGGTTCGTAATTCTAAAGTCATAAAAGTAATAATTTGAAAATTACGAATTTTATTACCTACATTATCAGTGGAATATTAATTAAATTTATCATATTAAAACATTTTATTCTGTCATGATTTAAAAAAAATGATTTTTTTTAAAAATCAAGACTAGTACTTTACTTAAGGCAAACAAGCTTTATTTAACCGAATAGTCGACGTCAGACTTACTACCTAAAGCTACCTGTGTCTACCTGTGTACCTGTGTAATTTTTATGGCCGAAACTTATCCGTGCGTCACAAATTTACCAACATATCGTGACACCTCCAAACATGTTTTTGAAGCCATGACATTTTAAAGTATAAGCTTAGATTTAACTTAACCGTTACCAGTTGTCGAACATCAAAACCAGATCATGTAGCCTGTCAAAACAATGCATCAAGCAAGCCGAGGCACGCGGAGGCGCGCGGGCGTCGCGCACGAGTGGGCAAGCGTACCGCCTTAGTGTCACAGTAATAGTTCTAGTTTTGTAACTACCTTGCTTGTAAAATTGTAACCAGGCCGTATTTTATCTATCTGAGGTAAATCGCTCAAAAAGAGCTAGCCTACTAGAAAAAGACTGGGTGGTATGGGATTGCAGGTAGTAAACGTTGTAAGTCGCGTTCCTATGGCAACACGGAACTATCCCATGCCGTTATCGCTACAAAATAACCTCACACCAGAAGCAAAGTCCTTGTTCCCCATCGTATATACATTCTAGGCTTTAGATAATTTGCATAGAAATTAGACATGTTACATATTGAGGTTGGCAGTTACGAGATAATAAAAATGACGTATAAATAACTGCTCAATAATGTTGCTAGATTAAATAAAGGAAATAAAAATGGTATATTTTAATTTTCTAATACCATTGCGTAGCCAAACAATCGACATACATTAAAATACCTTTGGAAATAAGGAAGAAAGCGAATTTAACCATTTTTTCACAAAATTATCACTGAGAACAGACCTTTCGTTACCTTATTACCTTAATTGGATCATGAGGGGTTAATAATAAGTTGTCTGACCAACTGTATTCAGAATTTAGAGCTCTTATTGGTGACATTCATCTATTTAGAAAAACTTTTTGTTTTTGCTACAAGGTTCTAAGCCGTAGATCTTCATTTTTGCAGCATTAAGCTTTTCGTGTGTTTATACATAAAATGTAGGATACATTTAAAAACAAAAGGATACAACCTCAGAGATGTGGTGCGTTATGTGTGCCAATCGCTTACAATTCAAATCGATGTACGCCACATTCTAATTTTATTGTTTTAGTTACGCTTTTCGTGCTGCGCATACAAATTGACCAATCACTTCGCTTTTATATATCCTATGCAAGAATTAAATTTAAAATCGACCCAGTTTTATTCAACATTTTGTTTTTGTCTGAAAATACATACCCGTATCTGTAGATATAGGCATAGTAAGCTGCGATTGCTATCCCTGTCTCTCCCGTTTATCTAAAGATGTAAATTAATTTTAAACTTGATTTTTTATTGACTAGTCAAGTTTTGGTACTTTGTAACAATGAATACTATAATACGAGCTATTATGAGGACTAGAATTATCCCATAACACGTAGGAACGTGATAAACTGTCTATCGTAATATTAATAAAAGACGTGAGAGCTTATGTTTAAGGTCAACAACTTAGAAATACATCGGCCATGTTCCTTAGGTTCAATATAATAACTCGTCGAGTCACTTTCGCTCGGTAGGCAGCAGGGAGATAAGATTCCTATGGCTGTCCACCGTCTAGACTAGACTCTCGGCTATGATCATGATACGGCTCAGACTATCTTCTAACGGGACGCTGTAAGGAGGTCTCCATGCTCAATGGAGCTTGTCTTGCGTATAATATGACATATCAAATGATAACTTTAAGTGGTAATCAATCATTAGCGACTAATTTGACTGTAGCTGGTCAATAAAGAATTAATAAGTGCATAATTCTGATTATTCCGGATGAATCTGGTTGATTCTGGTTTAGGGTATGGCCTTGGAAATGAATAGTTGTGGATTCGAATCCTTCATTTCTTATTAACCGCGAACTATCACATATCAAAAGTTTAAGCTTAGTTGAAGTAGTAAAAATAATGTTTGTATTTTTTTCTAGCATTTAAGGCAAATATAAAATGTTATTGCATACCAATCATCATACATAATATGACAGAGCCCAACTTAAAGTATCAGCGTCCGCAGTAATAATAGCGACAAAGGTCAGTCATGTCTAGCAGGGACTACACCTCGGTACAACATCAAATCGAGGACGTGCTGACGTCCGCCCGCATGTCTTCGTATATTAAAATGCTGCAGGCATAGACATGGCGACTTGCCATACCAACGTTTCAATATAAACCAGAACGGACCCCAAAGATATGTTATATATTGATACTACAGGGTATAATATTAATAATTTACAGGACAAACATTTTATATTTACTGTTATTGATATCAAAACGTAATATAGATCTTAACAAGCAGGAGTATAGTGTATAAACTAATTTGTTATGTAAAAACTATTCCAGGATGCATTGAGGCGACAACTTTCCTGCGACTAAAAAGAATGCTGCTCTTAGAGATAGTAACTTTGCTATTATTTATACCTTTCCTTACACAGTTACGCACTATCTTACCAAGCCTAAGCATGCCGGCCACGGGGGACTGGTATTTCACATATATAGAATACCTCCACTCCATGTTTTGCGGATGTAGAACACGACTAATAGAAGATACTAGAGAAAGAAAGTCTCTCTTTTTTCCTTTAGCTACAATGATAACACACAAAATATATTTAAACGATTTGCAGAGGTAATTCACACATACCAACATAGGGCAATAACTGAGTCAAACATTCATTTAGGTTGGCAATTAGTTTTAGATAATAATGATCAGCATACAGTTGAAAAAAAAAGTCGAGGTCCAGGAAAGAAAACATAAAATAATATGTAGGAAGGTTTATTTAGATACGTTTAGTCAGAGATTCAAATTATTCAGGCGGCCGTATATGCGTGCCAGCAATAAACTTCAAAGACTGAATGGAAAGTAAATGGTACAAGCAAATGAAATGATTACTTACACTGCATCGCAAATATTTAACATAACTCAAGTGTTTAATCCTTGTTCAAATTTATCTCAAATCTTATCACGTAAAATTCCGTGGAAAACGAAGAATTTATTTCGATCTTGCACAACGAAACTCGTGCAAGAATGCAAGGAATATATCTCTTTTGATGGTGCGCCAGAATTCAAAGAAATAACAAAAGAAAGTGATTTTATAAGAGAGTGACAAGCGTTTCCACTTAAAGGTCACTGACACATAAATGACATAGATGGATATGCATAGGTCAGGTCATAGATGTAATGTACAGTCGTAAACACATAGCTTTCATCTTGCTAACGTATACACACGTGTTGATTCTTTACATACTATTTAAATGTAAGTATATGTATTAACCAATAAAGTAAATAAAGGTAAGATTATTAAGAATGGAAGAAAATAATGTCCAAACTTTCGACACACAAACTAAAGGCAAAAGATATTGAATACAGCAATTCTCTTTTCGACTTTTTATCCATAATGCGACTATGCAAATTGACAACAATAAAATGAAGAATTTTATTGAATAGATTAAAATTAACCTTGTCTGTCGATGGTCGAGCGAGGCGAACAGTGTTGCCAACTTTCGCCGATCGGAATTACTACTTGATTGGTATAGACCGTGTCCGCATACAACCTTGACAATGAAGAAACCATTCGATGTATAAGAGGCGCGCTTTGAACGACGGGGCGTATTCGAAAGTTGCAGTAGTTAAATATAAAGTGTACTGTTCTATGCATAATAGTTCAACTTGAAAATCGAATCTATAACTTCTACCTACCTTACGAGGTACTATAACCACTGAGTCAGGTCGCAGTCAATTATACTTGGAGCAAACTGGGCGGATCTGCTACGTCTACTGTGTAAATGGACAGACGAAGGGCTAGTGATTTATAAGTTGTAAAATTAACATCGATATACAAAAAAATATGCATTGTCATGTCCCGCATACAATATCATGTCATAATATAATATATTTAAATAAATAATTGCACCCAAGTTCGATGATTTCAAATCGTTAAGTTAAAATCTGAAGAGAACATTAAGTTCCCTCATTAGCTAAAAATAAATAAGTTCTTACAGTTTGTTACCCTGGAGTGGACAGAGATAGAAATCGGGTCGAGTTTAATAAGTCCCAAATGGACCTGTCGTCTTACAATGAACAGACAATAATCGAAAACAAAAAACTGTAAGTTTTGAAACCAATAATATACACGTTCTTCTTCGTCTTCGAGTGTAGGACTCTGCATAAGAATATAGAATATTCGAATCATCTCCCTGCCCTTTTCCCACTCATTTGGTGTCGGCACAGTACAATTGTAGACAATACTATACAGTATAGGTTTTGGCTACAGATTTTACGGCCTGCCGCATGCCTAAAGCCAACCATCCTCGCAAACAAACATAAAAAGCAGATTTGAATAGAAATGTATTTAAATATTTCTATCCTCTGTGAATGATCCAATAAAACGCCTCTTGTTAAGGTACAATAAAGATTAAAAAAAGAAAAAAATGAGAACTACCTCTGCAAAAAACCGGGTCAATGTTATAAGTAAATTGTATTGAACCGATCACGACTTAATTGCATCAACTCATTATCCGACTTAATAAATACATTAACTAGACCACTTTAATTTGTTATATTGTTAAATTAAAAATAATATTTATATGATCAGTGTTAATACAACCGTTGATACATTTAACCTACAACCTGAGAGTTTGAAGTCGAATCAACGGCAAGTATGTTAAATAAATATGTTTTAATAGTATTCAGTAGTAGTTTTACTTTTAAAAAAATTTATCTTTACTGTACAAATTATTAGACTATATACAGGTCAATGAACTTTTTTTTAAATAAATTAATTTTTTTGAACTTTCTATTAGTTTCTTAGATTTTAATATATTTTTATAGTAAAAGGTGGTAATAGAGCAAGCCCTTCGCCTGATATTTCGTGACCGTTACCCATAGGTATCTGCAACGAGCCAATTAGTTGCAGGTGCGGTGTCTACCTTTAATGGACAGAGGTAGGGAAAAACAGAAAAAGGATACATCCTTTTCGTACCCATCCCCTGCCCCGTTGAATCCTCTCAGCTTTCCCATCCTATTGTTTTTAGAATAGCATGGGAAGAGACCGAAGACCAGAACTTAGATCAACGTATGGTTGAAGGTTTGTTCATTTTGAAATTAGATTATGGCTACGTCCAAAGTTAAATTTTTCTTTTCGTACTCAGATGGAATACAACATTATGATTCTGAGACACGATGATCGAAACTTCAGACAGAGGATTAATGTAACTTATGATAACGCGCAGTGTAACAAAAAATAAATATAAATGTGTTTGTCGTGAACTTTAAAGATAATGAAAATGAAAATAATAAAAATACTATATTTATATCTATTAAAATGTAAAACATTTGATATTTCGCCAAATATTTTATGATAATTATTGAATTGAATAATCTACCCAGAAATACTAATTAAGAAGTTCTGATGCTTCCACTCATACACAACAATAAGGTATATCTTATAAATTATTTTACTTGAACTGTTCATGATCTCATATAAAAATTAAGTCGATAACCATGTTAGTGATTTTTCTATGTCGCTAAAGAATTTTATATCTAGATAATATTCAGATAAGTTCGATGTGTCATAGTTCTCATTGACTTATCTGTTAAAAACTTGATAGTCGACAAAATCTGAGAGAAATCATTAAGATGTCCTTAAGTACTTTACCGTAGTAGAGTTGCAATTTTCTAAAACTCTGCTACCTGATATCTTTCAAAGGTATCGTGATCCAAACTTCATATTTGGGAATCGTTTTTATATGTACTAGGGTAATATACAGATAAACTTTCAGGTTTCATAGAATGACGAAGGTCATATCGTCGCTGGCTCTTGGAATGATATTTTATATTAATATATAATATAATAAAAACGTTACTCACCACATTGATCTTCCCCAGGATGTGGGTTATCTGGTCCTTGCTGCACATCTTGAATTTCGTATGTTTTGTTCTCGCGAGTGTCACATTTTATGATTCGTCATCATCACTTTTGATATTAACACACAGAACTACCAAAAAATTTAGAGATCGCTATTTTTACTTGAGGTTCTTTAACTACAACTTTAGCTACAAAATACTTGAATTAAACCAATATTACATATCTCACAGTCCTGTACGGGCAGCAGAGAAAGAAAAATACATACGACGACAAATACACGCGAATCGTCCAATAATCGTTAGAGATGAGATTGTGTTATCTCCAACAAACCTAATTTTCCACAAAAACATTTCTGACTATTACAACACGAATCATTATGCGTTCTGGTATAAAATGGTTACAATGACCTTTCCAAATTGTTTACGCGCCAACATTCTGTTTTCAAATGCTAAAAAAATAGACAAAAAAAATATAATCAATTCAAGAAAGAAAAAAATAATGGTAACATTTCGAGAGGTCACGACAATGTCATCTGGGGCATGAAGTTGTTTTTATTTTAATAATGAATAAAA
>JWHW01041066.1:328291-367633 GCA_000931545.1 Papilio glaucus
CTTCAAAACTATCGTACGCCGAAGAACAGCATCCCTGATGCACCGCTTGAGAAATTGTGGTGACAATAATGGTCTCCTGAGCACCGTAGTATGCAGATGGAACTCACCATTCTGGCGACACTGGGTAGCTCTGCATATAAAATAAATATAATTTTTATTTATATTTATTTTACGTGCATATTTACTAATTTTGTATATTTAAGTTTGTTTTAATATTATATTTTTATGTATATGTATGGACTCATGGTCTGAAAATAAACAGATTTATTATTATTATTATATATTAAAAAAATAAAAAAATCCCATGTCCATCAAAACAATAGAGGTACCATGTTTATGAAACACTATTCGCTTTTTATCAAAAATGTTAGGTCCAAAATACCTCAGGGACAGGCCTGAAGTAAGGAAACTGATTCATAAACATCTTGGAGTATCAAAACAAACACACGGCGTGCAGCTACAAGCTTTCAAGTTTAATTCGCTTTCCTTGGATAATAAATATTCGTACAAAATAACAATGGAAAAAAAACAAAAGCAGTATTAAGGACAGGACTGCCGACAGAAGTGAAAACTCAGAACAGGTGGGAAGCCGCGAAAATATTTCAAAAATAAACAAATAATCAACAAAGAAAACCTTTGTATCTTAACATTCAAAATGTTCGTCGAATGTGTTCCAAATTCAAATAAGCATATTGCTGACGCTCGTTGTTGACACATGTTGAGCATGTTGTTCACGTTCATTTTCCCTACCAAGTATCGTCTAACGCGGTTAAAGAAGTGTACACTTCAAAAATCTCATCAAAATAAATATCCTCCGCCCAGTTTCTGAAAGGCTGATCAACGAAAAAATTATCTACGTTGGCTGTTATGTTTGTACCAGCAAATGTCATTTGAGTTGCTAGAAGCATCATCATCAGCTCTTTTTTTGCTTTTAGAAACTGACATGACATTATAACTTGACAGGAGTTTTAGTTGAAACCGGGCGATATTCTAATAGTTTTAATTTTAGTGTGTACATTCCGATACGACTGTTAGTTATTGGTTCACTTTCACCTCGCACCGGCCGCCGCCTAGCGATATGCGATCACCTCCATTGTCTACGTTGTAATCAAAACACCAACTGAATATTTATGACAACTTTATCAATCAATAAATATTTACCTATGATAGTTACAATACGATGATCAAGATTAGTTGGTCCGTTTCTAAATCAAGTGTTTGTATATCTGTTAAATGTTACGTTACTACGTAAGATTTACGTTTAATATCGTTGACATGACTACCAAACTTCAAAACAATTTATTGTCCTAATTAACCTAGTAGTCCTTAACTTTAATGATCTCCTTTCCTTCCCTAAGATCTTAGTCTTATTAGATAAAGGGAAAGAGGATTAGATGGAAGAGAGGATGGATAGGAAAAGGCAATATCCTTTTTTTCTTTTCTTCTCCTCTGTTCATTAAAGTTCTCTGGATAGTAGTCACTTATCTAGTGAATCGTTTGCCGCCTTCTTATACAGGGTTATTGGTAATTCGACGTATTCCCGTTAGGAGGTGATATGGGGACTATTTGTGATACCCCCATATGCAATATGTAACATTTTGTTTTTGTTTTAATGCATTTTAGTGGAAAAAAATCTCAAAAAAATATTGATACAATATCGTATCTTGTCTCGCATTCTTAAATTTGGACAGATAATTGTTGTTTTAATATTGAGAAGTAACCAGTGAGGAATCGTTTTTATAAATCAAAAGAAAAGATGAGATTTAAATTGTAACTTTATTACATATATTTTTGATGTTGAATTTAAGAATAATTTTGAAAAAAGCTTAAAAAACACAATACCTCAAAAATGGTTCACTTTTGCATAAAACACTTTGCGTTTTTTGCGCTGGCTAATGTGATAAGCCCTTCCATTTAGACTATACTTACCGTTATTAAGTATTCATTACTAAATTGCACACTGGAGACAGCAGAAAGTTATTTTATTTATCACCTATGTACATGCCGCAATCCTACTGTACAACAATTGTGAGACACATTACGGGCCGCGCCGCCTCGCCGGCAATATTTTCACGCAAGACCATAATAAAACACCGGGCAGATAGCCGCAAAAGGCGTGACCGTGATTTCGACATGCGCCCATCGTTGTTATTGTATTGTATGTTATTAATAACGATATAAAGTCAAACTGGAAGTGACAATGTTATGGGTCAGACAATAAGTTTGTTAAATTCTACAGTAAGTACATTAGTTAGGCTAGCAGGATGTAATTAATGCAAAAATAATAAGAATTCCTATTGAAAAATTATGTTGCAAAAATATACGATCCGTTCAAAGTTTCCAATAAATTGGACATCTTAAAGTCGGTGATAATTACGTCTAAAGAGGCTGTTAATAAAATCAACCGTCCATACTCTTAAAATAATTAATAGGGAAAAAACTTAGAAACTCTTGCCTTGTGCTTTTCGGATGATATAAAAATTAAATAGAATAATTTGCTTTACGAAACTTTATTTATTAATCCATTACAAACACTCGAGCCACATCCAGTACATACGCGTCTCCACGGCGACGGTGTGTTGCACTAATGTGGGTGCACTATGCCGTGAAACCTATGTGCACGCTGTTAACCCAATTGAGATGTATAAGGCACAGTCATAGCCTTTGTGCGACCAACTCTATGGTGGACCCACTTATATCTATGGTTTGACAGCTGGCCTTTCACCTTCAATCTTTCGCGTACGAATTAAAAGCACCATAGTCTAGTTAATACTAAAGGAGCCCCAAGATCGCATTATTTGAATAATTACCTATACCAAAAAAAGGTGTGGCTAGGCTTCAATGGGTACAGCTTTGTCAATTTCAAGACCCGGCGTATTGAATCATTCTAACAATCAATACTTAAATCTTAATATTGCACGATAATAATGCCATAGACTTTACTTCTTGGCAATGTTACCCCTTAGTTAAGTAATGCTAGTAGTTTCACAGCTTATTCATTACAAACAAACATATCAATCCTCTTTATAATATTAATATGCAACTTTTTAATGAAACATTGCAGCGACGTTACACGGCACAAGTTTAAAACCATATCAACGTACTCAGGCATTTCTTCTTTTGACATAAGTCGTTTCACTTTCTTTTTTTTATTTCAAAATAAAAGCAAGTAACACATTACATCCACCGCCATCCAAGATCGAAGCGCGTATAACCTTCTTGATGGACCATTGAAAGAAATATCCGAAAGAGTCGAATAAAAAAGGCAATTTTGTTGTCGTAGCGACTGTAATTGTAACATTATACAACGTCACGAAAACCATTACGATATCGAGTCACAGCGAGACGAGCCTCTGGGAACGCGTCTGCATTTGGACAATGGCTCGTTTGAGATTGTGGTGGAAAAAAAGTAAACCGCATACTTCCTTGCCTTGAATCGGTTTCATTCTTTTAGTATAACTAAAATTATGGGTGATGTACGAGATGTTGCTTAACGGTAAGTGTGCTTGTCTTTAAAGACGCAAATAAAAACAAAAATGTTAGTTATCGAGTCTTGTCAGATTCCGCTATAGACTCATACTCTGGCATATTATTTCGCTCATAAGCATATGACGATTACTTCTAAGCAATCAATACAAAATCATTAAATTTAAAGCAATGTAAATAGATCATCGGTCGGCAATAAGCGGACCGCGGTTCGTATCCGGACCGGAGAAGCATGAGTCTCGGAACGCCAATTATTGTTAAATATTTAAATTTAATTTAAATAATATTTTCATATAACTACCCATTATTAATACCTCCATAAACGTTTTTCAAGTTACCCTACTTAAAATTAGTTTGCTTTCAATGGAAATTTTATAATGATGAAGACCTGAGGAGTCTGCATTCTGAGACAGACCAGCCAAACACTATGGTAGCATAACTATACTATATTATAATTAATATAACACAGAACAATATAGAACAGTATTAGCAAACGACGTTGTCCCAGATGCTCAGTGCTGGGTGTAACAATGGGAGCAGCAATTTGAGCCAACCGGAGCGCCGCCGCGCGCGCAATTTGCAATGTTTGGCAACAACGCTGCCATAGTCCTCCGGCAGCGAACCTGCTATAGCTATCCATATAACACTGCAGGTTTTATGTTACGACGTAATTAAATATGATTATTAAATGAAACATCACATTTATATATTTTTTATTAAAAACTAATAAGGTATAATACTTTTTAGTATAGATTATATACATACAGATACCGCATTCCATACAAATTTAACATTTAAAAGTGAAGCTCAGGTTTGCTCGAATGTACCTGCGTATTTATAAATACAAATGTTAATCAAAATTAAATTAAATTTACAAAATATATTTTAAGAACACTTTTTGAATCTATCGTCTTTTATATTTCGTTGAATACAACGGTAAGTATACAATATTAAGGGTTATTATAATTTTGTTATAGCGTCGCGTTGTTATTGTTAAAATTTTATATTTAGTTGTGTATAAAATTTTATGACGTCGCAGATTGGCGACTTCATGTATCTTCACTTTTGGGTCCCGGATGCTCTATCTGGAATTATGTAATATCTTTGACTTTTAGCAAATACGTATATAAAACTCTTGTGGTCATTTCAACTCTATAAATATATCCCACTCCAACATTAAGAGTCATTAATATTTGACGACCATGATGCAAATATCACAAAAGTGAATCCAATTGCTACAAAAAAAATACGATTATTATAAAACGTAGACATAAAATTAAAACAGCAAAAAATCGTTAAATTGAAAAACCATTCACTTTACGATTATCGTGAACAAAGATTGAAGCAATTTTTTGCAAATGAAAATCTTGCTTCAAAATCGTTGTATCTCATGAAGAGAGAATTCTTATTCTAAAATCATCATTTTATTTAAACAAGCTATATTTGTGCGTCAAAAATGTTAAACCCTCGTAGCTATAACGAATTCGTATACCCACGAATGGGATGTTACTAAAATGCTTCCGCGTGCTATTTTTAAGTCCAATATAAATAAGAAATGGGCTGGTTAAATATGGAGACAGTGGTTGCCGGCGTGCTAACAAAAAGATACTGAAGGGCTCCGTACATCAAAATACCATCCAATTAAGCTTAAGCTTGAGTTAAGAGATGGTTCATGACAGTAGTCGAATTGTAGATTAAAATTCGATTCACAGGTAAAGGTACCACCATACCATTAGGATGTTGGATGGCTATTAATTTATATTAAACATTGGCAAACTATCTACCACACTTATTACAATATTGTTATTTCTTGTATATTAATATAAAAGAAAACAATCTTTATATTACCCTATCATACAAAAAGATATGAACTCTACAGAAGCATAGTTAAGAGTATTTTTGGAATTAGTGATTCCTACAGATTCAACGTTGATTTTTGTTTTGATGGTTTTATATCGCGACCCACGAGACCCAATTTACTTTTATAAGGCATTTACAACACAAACGACCGTGGCGACTCGCGCTTGTAGTCTGTTGATGCTGGGGCATGATCACAGCACATGCTATACATTTATTAACGTTAACGTTATTTTGTTAAAAAATTCTCACATGTCCATACCATTGACATCTTTTATAAATAAATATGCGCTCACGCCCGTAACCCAGAGGGGTAGGCAGAGATCATGGATTTCCATTTGGCGCGATCCTGGCACACATCTTTTACAGTTTCGTACTATTGACATTCTTTATAAAAAAACTTTATTTTACTGACAACCATAGTCAATTGAAGAAGAAGAAAGACAAATATGTATATGTGTACTAAGTAGTTTATTATAATAAATAAATGACCATTACACAACCATAGACTACTTATAGAATCCACAACTCGCTAGCTTTATAAAGCCTCTTTGAGCAAAATTCTATTATAGAAGTAACAAAAGGATTTATACTTGTATTAGGATAATCATATAACCATCTGTCTCTACGTACAGACTAGTGCAGAAAAATATTACTTAGGAAAAGTCTCTTAAGTCTAGACAAATTTGTCGTGTAGTTTATTAAAACCGAAACATTGTGCACTCCAGGTATGCAACTTAATATTATGTTTATATATGTACTTAGAAGTAACCGCATTGCATACGCAAGCTATGTGGAAAGGACTTAAAACGAGCCATCGCTGTGACATTTAAGTCTAAGATTAAAGTGTTGAACGAATGCGACAAATTGATTTCAAATGTATTGTGGGAAGTTAAAGAAACAACTAAAAATAAAGCTACACTAGTTATAATAGTTGGGAATGACTAGGAATGAATTTAAGTCGGAAATATTGAATATAGCTGAAAAACTTTTAAAACGCTAAGCGCGCGATGCATTTTGGTAGTCCTTATATCATTTCTCTATGGTAATGCATTTACAAAATGCAGACCAAATACAAAAACCTTGTAAAAAAGGAGGTTATGAAAAAAGGATCATAGACTTACAACAAAGCAAATTCGAATAAGAGATTGAACAAATTTAATTACAATGCAAAAGGTCAAATTCAAACGGCCCACAAAAAGCCTACCGAAATCTTAACATAAATACGCGACCTGCAGAAAGGAAAAGTGTAAAAGGATACGTAATTCATTGACAACGGTCATAAAGCCATATATGGTCGACTTTCGTTTTCCATATGGTCAAATATCTGGTCGTATATGACTATAAAATAAATAGCCGCCGGTGAAACGGCAACAATGCGAGTTAAGTGCTTGTGATGGGACTCAAAACGACTCGTGTTACATCATAACGTGCCTTTCCTTCGCGCATACCGTACAGATGATATCCTCGACTACACATTTAGTGAATTTTGTCGCCTACTTTATACTCTTTAGTATATCTTACCAAACTGGTTGGTACTAGTACTAATTAAATCATGATATACTCGTTTTTTGTTTATTTAATAATTGCATCGATGCACATCACATCCGCTATTGGAAGTAGTTCATCGTACACTGTCCCTCGCATTAGCGAAAGTTCAATCACGAGGAAGTAAACGCACAAGGGGCCATATCACATTACTAGCGTCTTACCTATAGTCTAACTTGCTACCTATACGTATGTGTTACAGCATGCTTGTATTAAATTTAAATTTAATAAATTATACAAGTTATCAGCATCTTACATACATCTTTGAAAATTCTTTTGAATGACTTTGAAATCTAACATCCTCCATTACAGTAAAAATATAATATTTGATTAAGAGAATCTACTGAATGAAGGCAATCGATCATTGTTGCGAAACTTGGACGAGGCCTGCATCCATCAGTAATATAAATATTAATAATAATATGCTGGAACATTATTCACACACGGCCTGATCCCAATCCAAGCAGAGCTTGTGCTATGGAAACCAGGTAACTAGTATACTACTTTTCTTTTGTAAATACATAATTAAATAGATGATTTCTCGCAAATTGGATTCAACTGTGTTTTCTATTCAGTTCCAAACAGTCATTAAATACCATCAAAGGCTAGATGAGACGTCCAAGGATAATACATAAATGCATATAGCCCTATACAAACTGTCCGATCGTATATTTTCCGTTTTCACCTCAACTAATTGACATTTGAAAGTTGTGCAACATGGTTCAATTCTGATTTCTGTAGCGCTCGTGACTTTTCCATTACGTGTTTCAATCGTAAATTTTCATCCGCGATGTATCAAACACAATAATTGCGGTATAAACTTTCACACGCAAATGATCACATCGTATCATCAATTTAAAATCGATTAAAGATCAATATTAAGCGTTAAGCACAGCCATTATCGATTATGTCCTTTCTCCGATCGATATTATGACCGATAAAAGTTGCACACAAATGTTTTATCGCTCACTTAATATCCAATTTGCTGTAAAACGTATTACCTTTTAGTGTTATTTTATATTCTTATCGATAAGTCATCGAACGTTTGTGAACTTCGTCAGTTTATAATCGGACTAGACATATTACAAGTATAAACTGTAATCAAATCTTAAACTTAACAAATCATTCACAATTTGACGTATCATTTCTCGCAGTGCCCGTAATGAAAAACAAAAATTAATCGATATCGAGCAAGAACAGGATTAAAATAAGATTTTCTTTTCTATCGACTTTGTTTTTGACTAAATTTCACGTCGACCTAAATTTATTCATCACGCTCTTCCCACATACATACACTGGGATGCCTTCCCGGATATCGTCCTATCGTATGGTCATTATAAGCTCTCACAGTATCAATGTTATCTATTGTTAGATATTAAACTAATATTACGCATAACCTAAACTGAATTTAATTTCAACGTGTAATATTGGTGGAAATATAAGAAATTATTATCTAATTTATTCGCCGTTCCAATAGACGTTACGACGTTTGCCCTAATAAGGAATTCCGACAGATGAGAAAACTCAAACAGGCGCGACAATAATTCGAAAATAAATAAATAATCAACAAAAATAAAACTGAAAAATCAAAATTGATTATAAAAAAAAATAAAGAAAGTTCGTCAAAACTGTTCCAAATTCAAATAAGTTTGTTGCTGACGCAAGTTGAGAATGTTGTTCACGCGAACCTATAAGATTATCCACAACCAAATATCGCCACGGCTAAAGAATTTTTCACATAAAAAATCTTCATTTACAAAATATCATTCAGTGCAGTCGCTTTTGCCTAGCAACTGACCTTTGTTTGTGTGTCGCTACAATTTCCATATAGTTATTGTGCAACAACTCGCTACAAATGACACTATTAAGGTTGAATGAATGCTGACATATTGCATTAACGCAACAACAAATAATTTCAATGCGAGCGGAGGAACTAGTAAGTGTATTTGTGGCAATTGGATTTCGAAATAATCTATTATTATCTATTCTATAAAACTTATATGCCCAATATCTTTACTTGGGTAACTGCTGCTTAGCTCCTTGTTCCCTGTATTAATACAAATTACAGCTTAGCTAATATAATGAAGCTGAAGAGTTTGTTTGTTTAACAGCACTAATCTAAGGAAATTCAGGCCGGATTTAAAAAAAATGTTTGCCTTTGACAGCCTAATAATTACGGAAGGTTATAGGTTATTTAATGTCACGCTATGAACCTTAGGATCCAAGCAGAAAGAAAAAGAACGCTAAGCGAGACGGATGTAATGGACAGGCGAGCGATATACCGACGTACTCTATTTTTTTAGTAGGGCGAATAAAACCGAGGCACAGCTACATTCATAGATACTCTTTTACTTATGTTATTTATTTTAAATTAAATTATTATTAAGATTATTAAAAATTCTACTTTAGTTCATATAGAATTTATAGTATTTATATGAGAAATTAAATACGCATTTAAATATTTTACCATTAAAAATTTAAAGCACTAAACAATAACAAAGAGCCTTTTTTGCTCTACCTCGAAACGATCACTCGGAACATACACATCCTCACTTTCGTCGCATTTGAACACGACACTTCACTTAGCCCGCGTCCTCCGGCTCGCATCCGAGTGAATATTTCACTCGTATTGAAAGGGAACGTCGGAGGAAAGCGAGGGAACACAGCCTGCGACAAAGGGACATGGCTGTTTACACGCGACGCTTCGTCGCTCACAGCACGTGTTGAAGAAAGGATGCAGCCTTTCTCTCGTGTTGCACACGGATTGTCACTTTATTCCATTGTAAAAAGCCAAGAGGTTACAACCGTATCATTTTTAAGACGCTAAAACATTGTTTCAATAAACATTAATCTGTAGTTCCATCTGTATTATTTCTCAATATTGCCATTGATGGATAGCAGTTGCCACTTATCGTGAGCAGGTTGCTCGTTTTTATAGTCGAATGAATAAATAAATAAATATGCACTCACGCCCGTAACCCAGAGGGGTAGGCAGAGATTATGGATTTCCATTTGGCGCTATCCTGGCACACCTTTCTCGCTTCTTCTACATTCATACATCTAGGCGTGCATGGTCTTCGGTTATGGATGCTCCTTATATCGCCCTTTTTAGTAGGTCACTAATTTGATCGCTATAAGTTTTCCTAGGGCGTCCCCTACCACTCACTTTTGCAACATAAATTTGTTTTGTTATTCTCTCTTCATTCATCCTTAATGGTAGAATGAGTTTTACCATAAAAAAGATAGCGAATTGTACTTCTTCTTAAGTCTCTGCTCTAAAGAGAACGAAACCAAGTATACTAAAAATATAAGAAAATAGGCTTAGAGACAAAGACAGATTAAACGTACCACCATCAAAGTTACTTTATACATTCAAGCAGCCATGCTATGTCCATACAAATTTAAAACAAGCTTATAAAAGCGATAAGAGAATAATAAAATAACAATAAATTTATTAGCCTTCTAAAACAGTTTCTCATTAATAAATATTAATAATATAATAATGCAATTAGCCGCCTTCCTCTCTCCTAATATTACCGTGTGCGACAAGATCTATACTGAACTGTAGCTAATTATAAACTACCTATATTATAATAATCTACCTATGAATGTAATAAACTTTTGACTTAAGTTAAGTTCATTTTTGTAGTATTAACATAGCAAGCACCATGCAGCTAAATTATTGTAAACAATTTAACATTAATTTTAACCACCAGTACCGATAAAATCAATCCGTTACATTGCATAATTGTATCAACTAATGTTTATTAATATCACGCGACCAAAGTCACGAGTAATGTTATGAGAAAAAAACTCGCCTTTCGAAATCATCCAATAGGGATACAATCGTATTATCGTTACTTCCGTGCGACGTAACGATTACACTATATTTTCAAATGTTTGATGTTAAATTGCGCACGCGCTTTCCAATTCCGTAAAACTGAAGTAAAAAATGTTCGCATGCCCAACGTTGTGCTTCCGAACATCGCCTCGCAAAGAACTGACAAATGAAGCGGAATGGACTATTTAAACACATACCAAAAACTACACGACTGTTTACACAGTAAAACAAAACAATATTAAAAAAACTCCTTTTACCTATTGCTCTAAGATACGACATAAGAAATTTATACCTTAATGTGTTATTTGATCATCATTTACAACGGAATGTTAGGCTCAGTTTGATCCAAGAAATTCTGTAGAAAGCACAACTGAGAGTTGCGCATGCGCATGTACATTACTAAAAAAAATAAAAATAATTTCTTACAAACGACATTTAATGAAATAGTTACAAGTAAAGATTCATTTAATTAAATAGTTACAAGTAAAAATTCATTTAATGAAATAGTTACAAGTAAAGATTCATTTAATGAAATAGTTACAAGTAAAGATTCATTTGAATAGTCATTTAAATTCGTCAGAGCTTACCCACCTCATTTATTCAATGTCAATGTGACAGATTGTATTAATGAGTACTTTCTGAAACCGAACAATGGTCTTCTTCTTTTTTTCCCAATGATTTGATATCAAACATACGAATAATGAAAGCCGTTCCTTACGAGATTTCCTTATTGTATTTTACGTTATCATCCTTTATTATTAGACAAGCTGCTCCATAAATTTTTAAGCTACGATATCTATTATTTGCTGTATCGAGGGCGCCTGATCATTCAAATTACGTGATCTGCATGAGGACAGGAATGCCGGTGCCGTGGGCCGTAATGATTGCTCAATCAACTGAATAACTCCAATCACAATTTGTAAATATTTTGACAATGCCGTCTAAGGTTAACATGAGCCATATAATTTGAAGCGATTAGCTTGACACTTTATACAACTTAAGTGACGTGTGGGTTAAACCATTCGTGCTACTACGACCGTGGTTTAGCTTTAATCCCTAACTATTAGAAGCGGATTATTTTAAACCAACAAATTCAATGGATGGACATATTTTTATTTACAAGTATGTATGCGTTGAAAGTATGAATGAAGAGATAATAATGAAACAAATTTATGTGAGTGGCAGTGTTGGTAGGCTTACTAGAACAGGGCGATATAAGGAGCACCCACAACCTACAAGCATGTCAGTCATCAAATGAGTGTGTATGAATGAATAAATATTTTCAGAATTTTGAAATGAAGACATTGAGCTATGAATTTTAATGTTTACTTATAAATATTTAATTAATACCAATATTTAGGGGTATTTTTGAATTACTTAAGGTAGTTTAAAATTAGTCGGAATCGATTGACTCACAAAAATTTAAAACCGTGAAGGACCTTGAAGCTCGAAAAGTCTAAAAACATTCAAAATTCTGACCTCGTCCATAAAGATTATTGTTTTTTTGACACCTATTAGTACGATGTGTGTTTTCGCTTCGCAATTCGATTCGACAATCAATTCATCATCTGTCGACAACTTGCTTGCCTTGCAGACGTCCGCATTCAATCCATCTACTTATTTTTACTACCATATGTACTCCTCATGTATGTTTGATTGTTTGTGCTTTCGAAAAAAGCTATTCTTTTTTAGATTAATTCCATCAATCTTTAGATGTAGATTTTAACAGTAATAAAATCCATCTGAATCTGATGATTCAACACTATTTTACATCAGTTCAAGTCGCTCAGCCACAATCACTACATAAACAAACTCGTTTACCGCGTCTGTCTTTCTGAATGTGATAAACTCTAAAAAACTGTTGTATGTATTCTTATTTGGTTTTCGGTTGGGCAGGAAGAGTGTTTTAGCACATAGAAATCAGAAGATTCAATCTACTATTATATCATGTAGAAAGTGAACCTGACTCCGCTCTTCATTTAAGACAGCAATTCTGTTTATCTGATATAACTACAAAAATTTCAAAAAAATTGCGTCCAATTATTAAAGCACGACAGCGCGGCGGTTTATTTTAGAAACCACAACAAACAGGATGCGGTAACTGAGCCGACGAAGTAACTAACATATACAAATGTACTTTACTGTACAATTGAAAATAATTTGTACGGGCTTGCAGTCACCACAAAAATGCATTTATTAGGATTTCGGATTACGAGTAAGGGTTACAAAAGGGGTTCTAAACCTATGTATGGCTATGTACTTCCAATTGATTTTTTTAGTTAGTTGGGCCTTTGTTTTGTGTTACATCTCGATATGAGGTGTCCACATGATTTGCCTCTATTATACTAGTTGTTGCCCGCGACTTCGCACTTATTCATAACCTTATTTTCCAAACTGGATATTTTTTTAAGATGAATCCGCGCATAACTTCAAATAATTTCTTGATGATCGGTTAAGTCGTTAATGAGTCAAAGCGTAACAAACAAACAAATAAACTCAAATTCGCATTTATTACATTAGTTACGATTCCAACGTATTATTCAGTGTTTGATTTAACATTCTTCGCTTCAATTACCATAGTCAATTACAATGTCTTAACTCAAGAGTCTGCGCCCTGAGGCTTTATGTAGGTTACTGCATGTTGCATAAGCGTATTAATGAATCTGTCTCGAAAGTGTTTAACGCGGTGGATGGCGAATCACGTTTGGGTAGTAATAAGATCCTCAATAAACCATTTTTTGGTAAAGGTTTCTACCTCGATCTTTAGAAGACGTAAGAACTTATGTACCGCTAATGTTCATCATTTATTATATGTAAACATAATTTAATTTCTCTGTAGTCATTTTGCCACTAAATTATTTTAATCGTGACAGTTCGACCAGTATCTTTGTTGCTCAAGACGACAATATTTTAATTACTATGTGTTTCTTCTGGTACATTTTATCCCTTGAATCTTTAAGACTTCCAATATCGTTAAACTCAATATATCAAAGAAGTCTACAGTTAAGGTATTTGACATGTTAGCAAGAAAGGAGCGTGCGTGAGACGAGACCGGCAAAGGCTGTGGCAGAGCTGTCATTTAATTTACAAGAGAATAGCGGGTTATAATTAAAACAATACTAATATTTACCCTACTATAGATCTTGCCTGGTTTTCTAAATTCATTTACACAGCCATCATCTCTTTGTCTCCCTGTGGTGATATAAAAAGTGACGAATGTGAGACTACAAAGCAAAGTTTCCTCAAATTTGAAAGTTTATTCTTAATTCACCAATGGAAATTTATGAGGAAATGGTTTGCACGTGATTACGGGGCGTGGGATTCACAACCTTTTCAACTCAAAGCGTTAAGACGAAAATCCGATCGATGAGGACAGAAATCGAAAGGATTTAATGAAGCTTATTTAAATCATCACTACCGCTACAGTCTAACACTTAGAGGCCACATTCCTGACGACTGCGACTGCGGCACAAATGAGCTGACCTTGGTACACTTGAAGTGCCAATCCCAGTTGCACTCCAGCTAAACAACCTATTGTTTCGCTTCGAGCCTGCAAAAATAACACGAGGCATATGCAACCAAAAATGGTTCACTTCAATCACTAACCAGCGTCAAAGAGAATGTTGTTTTTTTACAATAGAAGACGGCAAATGAGCACAGAGTCAACCAGATGTGTTATATCACCTAGAATCGTAACGGACGCGGTGCCAGACAATTAAGAATGGAATACATAGGAAAAAGGAAGGGATGGTGGACTCATCAGACGAAACGCAGAATTACAAATACCTTAACTTCGCGCCGATATTCCGTGAGGTCCTAATCGCTCTTTATAACATTATTGTAATATCTTTATAACAACACGGATTAACTCAAGTTTTGTAAACACGTTTCATTTCATATCAAGCGCTCCGTGACTGAATTACTATACATAGAAATAGTAACATCTACAACAGCACGCGTAAGCGCGTGTAAACACAGCTTTCGTTTACCTCATTCGAAGAAAAGTTATAGAGGAAGGGTGTTCCACGAATAAGCGTTAAGTTTGTGTGGCGGTAAAAATAGACGTACATTCATCCTTTACACATGTTTGCTTGGAATTGCGCACGCGGCTAACACAAATAACAATTAAGGTGAATTCGAAAGAAATAAAACAGTCTTAGAGGAATATATGATAATATATTTTTTAAACACACGAAGGCACAGCATTAGCGTCCCGAAATTATTTTTTTTAGATATTAAACACAAATTTAGACTAGTTGAAAAGGTGCGTCGAAAACATTAGTATATATATGTAATGTAGATTATGTTATTATGATAAATGAAATCACACATTAAGTATCCAATTCTCTTCATCCATAGGTCCAAAAAAACGAGACTGATTGTGGGGTTTGTATGTAAACCATAGAGTTTTAGTAGGTACAAATGCAACGCAATTCTACCTTTTCTTTGTTTCTCTGGCACAAGTTTTTTTCAATACTGATTAATTTAAATTTAAAAACATACCTCTTGCTATACGAATGTATAAGTTTCTTTTATTTAATTAATAATTAAAATTATTCAAAGTGTCTACGGCCAAAACACGAGGAACTGCACGCTGAAAATCCCGAGCTTCGGAAATTTTAAAAGCCAGTTAAGGTTTTTAAGCAAAAACCAAAAGCTTAAGTCAAAGCAGAGAAGCCTTGCAAGTCGGTCACTAGGAGGGACGCGCGGTGTTACAGACGCTATTAGATTAATGTAAGTTTATTATAAACTAGCTTTAGTTCTCTTTGTCGGCGGCATTTTATTACTAGATATGTGCTATGAGAACTGCTATTATACGTTCCATTACAATACATATATTGCTATATTATCTAAGATATAAAATGCAAAATATTTACTACGTATTGGCCGACGCTTTCGAAACGCTATAAATTTTATAGAATACTGATTGACGGCAAAAATAGAGCCGAAGTTGTAATTATTCGACTTCGACATTCTCTCGAAAACAATAACAATACAGTAAATGTTTCGCGGTGTAAGTTCATTTTAATGTACTAAATTCGTCCGTGTGATTACTATTTTGATCTATACTAACATAATTAAGGTCTTTCTATCCAAAAACTTTTTATATCAAGCGGGAACGTATGTTTTCCTCGGAGAAAGGGGACCACCATCGCATGCCCGTCGAATAACAATTCATTTTATATCCTCGTACTACGCGCGTAATGTCCGTGCCATGTCGCAGTGATGTACGGTGCTCATCGATACATTACTCAATACATATGACACGTATCGATAATGCGATAAGTCAAAAGATAAAGTTTTATTGCCTTATCGAATTTCAGTGAAAGTTGCTACATACAAAAGGAAAACAAACAGGTCGTAAACCTCAATATCTACTATAAATCATAATGTAGGTATGCAATTATCAAAATTATCTACACACAACTTAGTCACACAACAGTAAGGGCATATTATTCAACCATGTAAATTATCGATAAGAATACAATACCCATAGGATTTTTAAATACAAAATCTTGATCGTTGTTGCCGTAGTTGATGGGCCATATACGTGTGTGTCGGTGACCTATATTAACTGAACTCTACCCAAAGGCATCTGCAATCAGCTAATAAGTTGCATATGAGTTGCTTACTTTAAATGAACAGGAAGAGATAAAAAATGGATACTTTATTTTTCTATAGAACTTCTTCCCTTTTATTCCCTTTATTTACTATAATTAACGATGAGGAGGTTCTTCCCCTTGTACCTTTATCTGTGATTGGACCTCTGGCACCTCACTCGTCAGACAAAATGCAGAATACTTGTACTTCACGCCTGTCTTCGTCTGTGAGGTCGTGGTATTTCTCAAAATAACATATTTTAATACTTGCAAAAGTCGTTTATGATTGATAATAAAATATTTTTACACTGATACATAGAGCCAAAATAAAAGTACTCATGTCTGCTACAAACGTAACATTTGAGTATGCTTATGTATTTATTTGTATATAGGTACATTTCATATACATGAAACACTTGTGCAAGAGCCAAAAGAGAGGTAAACAAAGATTTTCATTTTACATGTTGAAGTGACATTTGTTATGATTTTGATGTGGAAATGAGGACCAATTTTAACTATAAACGTCAATTGAAAGACGGTAAATAAAATTAATTTGAAAATTTGTATCAAAAAATCTTTTCATCCTACCTATTTCTATAATGTAACATTTTTAAAACAAAATTAACATATCGATTAATGGTATCGATACTGTCCCATCACTAGCACTAGTGCGGGGTATGCGGCGCATGCTAAAGTCCGAAGGCCGCGCGACGTGCCCAAGCAATAGGGGTCAACAACCAAACGGATGTAGACCAAAAATTTAGGTATCTTCAATTTGCTCTGAACAAGCCGAGCAGCTGTTTTAAGAGGAAAAGAGAAAATATATTTCCCTTGGTTCTAGAACAGTTATTAACATAAAATTATTTTCTTGTAAAGCATATGAAAATCTAAAGGTTAGTTAGTAATTAGAAATTAAATGTCTTTGGATTTATTCAATAAGAAACAAAGCTAAACGATAAGTATAAAGAAATATAAAAGATAATTTCAGTCGATTGTGTTTATAAAGCCCTAGTAGCTTATATGAACCGAGAAATCGTTACTTTAAAATCCAATGTGATGTCAATGTGTACTTAAATTTCATTTGCACTTAAACTAAATAAGAAACGCGTTGGAATGTTGACACCGACAGTTACCTCTGCCTACCCGGAACAAGATAACAGCTCATTTCTACAGAAAAAAAAAAACGTCAAGTAATTACTAATTACTAAAAGTAATTTACATTCAGTAGTTAAAGATGTATCAGTAAATTATAAACGCAAGTGTACACTTGCGTTTATAGTTTACTGATACATAGTCCGATATACATAGACAAGATGATACATAGACAAGTACTTGTCTTAATTGAAATCTTTTACCGAGTATATTTCCGGAATCGAGAATCGAATCCAGTTCGCACCACCGCGAACTGGATTCGAACTGGATTGGATGATTTTGATTTGTTGCGAAGACGATTGCGTAATTTTCTTCTTCTTCATACGCTTCATTACTAAAGGTCGTGCTTGTCTTGAAGTGCCTTCGCCGATTTGTCAACGAGCTGCCCCCATACCGCTCTGTCCTTGGCTTGTCTCAGAGCATTTGGGATACCGAGTCCTAATATTCTGTTTGTACTTGGTCGACCCACAAGGAAGGTGATCGATTATTACGCAATCAACTTTTTATGATTGCGTAATAAGAGATGGCAAATTGTAAACAGCAAATTATTCGCAACGTGACATTAATAATAATTAAACCGATTTTTAATGGTAAAAGGCAAAAAAACAATCTGGAACATCAAGTCTTCCAAGTTTTGTGTCGGAAAAATGAGGGGTAATTAAAAATAAAAGAGGAATCGATGATGGAAAACAGTTGATTTCGTCTACGAACATCTCACTTGACATCACTTATAAAATATGTCTGTATTTCGCACTGGTGTATAGCTGTATATTATCAAGTTATTTCTATATTTTACACATAAAAGATATCTCTCATCTCACTCTAATATGATCGAAGAATATAGATTTATCAAATGTGTCGTTGAATCTTACTAGTGTGTAAAGAGATAACAACCGTAGTATTAAGAAGCAAATGTGATTGAATTGAGAACAGTTCAGAAAATATTTTTTGAAGTAAAAACATGTTCAGCCGCGTTAGACGATATTTGCTAGAGGAAAATATCATAGGTTCCCGTGCACAACACACTACAACATATTCGTCAGCAACATGCTTATTTGAATTTGGAACAGTTTCAACGAACTTACTATCATTTATTTTTCTTGTATTCAATTTTGAATATTATTCTTAAGAAGCGAGGGTTTATTTTTGTTCATTATTTATTCACTATTCTCGCGCCTTTCTTCTTTTGTTTTTACTTCTGTCGGCAGTCCTATGACTGTGTGTTTTTTTTATTAACTCAAACCTGACACCTGTGCCAGTGGACAGCATGGTCGTCAAGAAATCTAACACGTCACAGCTAAAATAATAACTAGAAAAGAGTATTAAAACTTTGCCGAGTAATTATCAAATATCACGTATTGTCTACAGATTTCTACAACTTTCTCGGTCAATATACTAATCGACTATAAAATACAAGTTGTGATCTCTGAATAAATAACAATGCTTCATCCGAAAGAATGATTTTTAATGACAGGAGTAAATAAATGATCAGATCCAACTCAATCGAAAATTACTTTTTTTATTTATCATACGAGATATCGCAGTACTATCATGCACAACGATATATTAGGTTTTTGTTTTATTCTAACCGATCAGACGATCACATAACCCCAAAAACCAGACATTATGTTCATTAACATTATTTATGTAAATTCAAATATGCTTTTCGGCAGAAATTAGCGACACCAGACGGCAACCCGTAAAGTACGTCAACAGTAAAAGTATTCCCAAAGCCAGACTAAGCAGTTATAGGGTGCTTAATATTAAATTTGGTATCAATAATTATTTAAATATAATACCTTAGGCGTATGATACTTCCAGAGTTCTTCAGACTTCAAATCCTTAGAACCGGAGCTATTAAAAAACCGGTTTACCTGAAAATAAAATAAATAAATAACGTAAAATACATATAATTACAATAAGAACTGGCTTCATCAAAACTGATGCGGTTCGATATTACAAAAAAATATTTAAACGTAAAATTAAAATGATGAATTTATGTTGTCAACTCAGTGGGTGGGCAATGGCAACGGTTTTGAGAACGAATTACTCTCCGTAAGTTAAATTTACGGTCATTCATGGTTAATTACATCGTAACATGCCATTGTGGGTGTTGTTCCAAAGCGCCTACCAGTTTTAACATAGCAATAAAAGTAACAAGCCATTGTTTTGCAAAAATATTCTATTCATACAGGCGCTGTCGGAATCTGAGAGATATATTTATATATTTTAACCTATGTTCTAAGATATCTAAAAAAAGTCTAGAATATTATAAAATACACGCAAACTTTTTAAATTTAACATAAACACTACTGCAAAGTTATGTCGTAATTTTCCTTAGCAAATGTCATTAATTTTTTTTTAATTGTTTAAAAGACTTGCTCCAGCGACGATGATGGTCACAAAGTTAGTGTCGTTTAAGTCTTCTTGTTAGATCACTGCAAATTTTTGTGAACCTAAATGCGTAATCGACCGAATAAAAGATGATATTGGATACAACTGTTGCTATGTCCAACCGGTTTAGCAAGAGAACATTTTCACATGTATACCGCATGAGCAATTATGGAGTTTAGTGAAACAAAAAATGTTGAGGGTCAACAAATTCAATGGAAGTTATTTAAGGGAATCGAAATGCACCACACATTTAAGTCTTTATTGCGAATACATATTTGTATTATTCTCAATTCATATATACTTAACTGTATGTATCGAATACTTTAATAAATTAAATATTGGGAAAGGTGTTTCTATGTTTAATTATGTAAGCAAAGTGGTAGTGATCAGGGACATCTTACACGAATTTATATCGACCAGATTTGAGACATGCCTAAGAAAGACAACATTAAAAAAAAAATATAACGAACGAAGATATCTGTCTATGTACATCCCACATATGTGAGTGTAAGAGTTTTTCAGCAACTTTTGAAGTAAGTGAACAATTAATGTTTAATTGCGAATAATAATTTGGAAATGAAAAATCCAGACAACTGTATTTAATTATATTCCTGAAGTTAACGGTAGAAGGGAGATCACAATTGTGACCCGTATTGATAGATATTATAAAATATATGTATAATGTATTAACATAATATATGTTACACATCAGGCATACAAGAAGTGATTACATAATGCATTACGAAAGGTCAAGCCATTGTTCTAGAAGTTATTGCACCAAATCAACAGAATTATAAAGTATGACATATATCCTACTCATACACACGAAATTATATGTTGTCAACAATTTCTCGCTAAATTATGAAACATATATGAATAGTAACCGGATAATAGTTGAATACTATGAATATTTTTATGAATTTCATAGGAATTTCGTCGTTTTTTTTATATTACAAATACGTCATTGATCCTACTTCTTTTCAGCTTTGATAATGAACTTTATAATATAGACCCTACATCTTCGCATATTTCTTCATTCTTTTTATTTACGTAAAAAATTTACAAGCGTCATCATGTAAATTATTAAAATTATGTTTTATTAGCAATTGAAGTTCTATTTTTTTGTAAAGAAAAATCGCATAACTTTAATTCTATAGTAAAATTATGATTTTCATGTGTTTTTCTTTTAATTGCACTAATAAAAATCGATTTGATTCATCTGCTGTTAATTGTTAGCCTATTTAATAAGCACATAGTTGAATTGGACTTATTGTTGGAATAAAAAAAATAATAAAAACAAAATGGCATCAAGAGAGGTTTATTTATGAAATACTACTTCGACTAGATTTTAATTGGTTGGACCCTCTTGATATTCTTATGAAAGGCAAAATGAAATCAAGTGATTGACGAAGTAAATTGAAGAACCAATTTAAAAAAAAATATTTATTAATATTTGGAAAGTTTTTTCGTAACTAAAATAAATCAAAATGTTTAATAAAAAATATTCACGCCACCCATACAAAAATTTCAATTATATGTAAAATAAAAATAAAACAATGGGTGACCCCCGATATTTTTAAAATTCAATCATATAATAAAAATTTAATTGATCGCTGTCTGTACGTGGAAGATATATGAGAAAAACTATTATTGGGGGCCCTCATCAATGCAATAAAACCCAAAACAATAATTATTAGAATTTTTGTCTGTGCGTTTGTGCCCGCTAATCTCAGAAACGGCTTAACCGATTTGGGTGCAGTTTTCACTAATGTATTGTGGTAAGCTTCACTTAACATTTAGTGTTTGTTTTATCTCAATCAGTTTATAAATAAAAAAGTTATATCAAGATAAAGAACCATGTCAAACATTTGTTCGATAAATATGCTTTAAAATAGCTGTTCAGTTGAATTATGATATTTAAAATGATGATGATTGAAAGTTTATATAAAGTTTAAAACAGGACAGCTTCAGAGATTTTGCACGCATCAACTAGACACACTGTGCATTGAGATTTTTATAGCACACGCACGTATTCCGGAGACGCACAGCGCTCCCTCGTAATGGTAAAAGCTATATTTGGTAACGCAGTATTTGGACGTATATAGACGGTTTAAGAAATTCCGTATTTATTCTTATGTAAAATGTTTTGTAAGGTTCGGTTAGTAGCTTATTATTCCCGAAGAGGCCTGGCGTTAGACAGGCGGCCGGCCGTAAAAACTGTAGCCAGAACCTATGTAGTATGGACTACGGTCACAGTTTAAACAATCATATGCGATTGTTAAACTGTGCTACGGCCATGCTGCGTGTCGACCCCACATACGCGGGAAAAGGGCAGGGAGATGATGATGTTACGGTAGTATTAAGTAGGTTATATCATTTCGTTTAAGTAAAATTGCAGGGCGGGTGAAACCGCAGAGCACAGCTAGTTACTAAATACGTTTGCACGCGTTAAGTGCGCACGTGGCGTTTGTTTTCAAATCAGATCGTCGTACGGTTGGTTAGTTAAAATACAGCCGGTCCCGATGTCCCCTTAGCTCGAGCTTCCGGTCGCGAACCCAACTACCGGGATAAATCGGGATCGGGATACGAGATGACTCAGATGTCGTCACATTTGTACTCATTGGGTTGTTACGAAGTACACTGAAATTCGTAACACTCACAATAAAATCTTTGGATGGATTTAGGTACATCTAGGTACCTACGAATTTTATAAGACTATAAATAATAACAAATTGTATTACCTTTAATAATGTTTAATTATTTACACAGGAAATGAATCAAAAAATTGATTTTTGTGGTCTTCTAGGGCCTTGTACTAAGAACTTAAAACTCATGCGTTATTTATCGAATATGATCATAAAACAAAGCGTGTTACATTTCATATTCCTTTACACTAACCATAACCAGACAAAAGCCATGTTTAGGAAGTTTAAACTTTACAGCTAATATATAAAGATACAAATTGTATGTTTATGGAGGGCACGTGCACATTGCCCAAACGGCAGCGCTTCCTGCAAGCCGCTTCAGATACAACACGTACGTAACACAATTAGTATGAACTCACGTGTTCGGGGAACAGTCCGCGAGATTTATTTAAGTTGTTCCCCGCGCTTTGCGTTAGGGTTGCCACATTTTTTTGTTGAAATAAACTAGCGAACAAGAATTTTTTTATTATAATTATACAGAAGATATAAAGTGACGAACCCTACCGCCGAGACAGTAAACAATTTAAAAAAAAAAACGTTATCCATCTATTAATCCGTAATAAAATTATGTAGTTACAATAATGAAATTAACGACGTATACGTAAAAAATGATTGCTTTGTAATTTCATAAATACACATTTGTATATATTTTTTTAAGGACAGGAAGGCAAAGATCGAACGACGGATTTTCAATTAATTGTACTGTTTCTAGGTGTCTAGGTGTCATACTAAATGTTTTGGTTTACACCTACAGTATGTCGTATGTCGCGTCGACCGACGTTAAGAGTATTTTTTGATCGCATAACTTACGACGACAACCCTAGCAAGAATGAGTGTGCGCTAAAATCATCATCATACTGAAGTGGTTACGTGGCGTTTATTATCCATAAAAAAGCTTAACAGTCTGCTCCATATAGATTAATGTATTTAACTAATCATACAAAATAAACATTACTTCTGTGACTAATACGCTATAAAATATGAGAGCATTTTAAGAATTAATGATCAGTTCATAAATTTGCCTTTTTAAACAAATGTTCATTCCATATTTATCCCGTTTTATTGCGTTACTGTTAGAACATAGGACAACGAAATACTGATCTTCTTTTGGTGTCCTATTTCATCATTTAAAACAACCAAGGAAAACTAGAAACGGGATTATTTTACGAAAATGAGCCCGAATTCCATAACAAACAAGGTGGACGTCCTTTCGGATGCCCATAGAATTTTATTCTCAGATCACCGTCAGTCAAATTGCGACTGTATGTGTAAAGCATGCCGGGGATTGCATTCAGAGTGAACAGCTGCACTGTATCGATCAGCCAGCGCGCATCTGCCGCAGAATGTATTAAATAATCACACGCAGTAACACAAATAAATTGGGGGTTCCGGGTTCGAATACGATGACAACAGTTATCCCACATACTTCATTCGTAAGGAGCGTATTGATTATTAACTAATTGTTCTCAACCGGCGTCGCCCGTGTGAATTTCAAATTTCAAGCCTTTGTTACTTCTGGATAACGTAAGGTTCCAATTGTAAGTTAAGTGCTACAATTGGAGTGTACCTATTGCAAAGAAATAATTATTTCATCTTTAAAACGTATACGGGCAACATTTATTCTTTTTTATTAAGGATCATTGCATTGTTTAATATTATTAAAACACTTCAGGCTTCTTTAAAATACCAATTTCCTACCAATAAATACAATTATATTTCTTTCTGTGAAAACATGACCTGAGCCTAAACTTAAACGGTGATCCAGATATATTTTCATCTACGTGCTATGATAAGCACTGCCTGTATACAAAAGAAATTGATGCCTTTTTAAGGCGAGTATTTATTACTAAACCAAGAGATTAAAGTATTTTAAAAAAAAAATGTTACAAACGAGCAAGCGTTTACCCTGATATTAAGAACCCGCAACCCGTAATAGGCATCCGCAACAAACGAATGCGTTGTAGATGGGTTGCCTATACCTACGCCTACGTTTTGACATAGATTTGTTTTGAGATAGACAGGAACAAGGATATTTTTCCAACTCCTCCCCTGTCAAATCCTCTTCCCCTTCCAATACTTGTGGTCCAATGGTAGACACATAACATCAGATGAGCCGGTGAAATGTACAAAAGCTATGTATTCAGTAGTTTTCATTCATGCAATGTTAATTGTTTAAGGTTAGGGCTGATACGAATTAACTTTTATTTAATCGAATCAGTGATTTTTACCGTTAACAATTAGACTATAAGTCATTCATGCGCATTATCTTTTAGTTAATATTCAAAGTGTTAATTTAATTTATCTACATGCAAGGCATTGTATTTAAATAGATACGTCGACTTGTCGCACGATGGCGGAAGTGATTGTCAACTGTCATTCTATAATGTTATTCATGAGCACTTATTAACTATTTGTATTAAGAACCAAGTAAAAAAATAATTTGCATACGTATGATATATTTTATATGTTCATTTATTATCAATGAAATGTTTCCTGGTTGCTAGAATATATATCATTTAAAAGGGTCTATAAGGTTCAATTGAAGTACTACTTGAAAACACTAAATAATAGGTAAATAGCATAACTTAAGCACATCGTATCCAAAATATCTAATAATATTTTAAATAATCTTGACTATGATTCTGACCCCTCTAGTTCAAAAGTAGACTAGATTTGTTTCGTTCAGACATCAATGTGAAAAAATATATAGGCGTCCATAGGCGTCCACAACAAACAAATGAGTTGCAGACGCGTTGCCAAACTTTGGATCTGTCCTCTGAGACAGACAAGGAAAAAGATACTTCCCTTTCCCCACCCCGTCAAATTCTCTTCCCCTTCTGATCCTATCCTCATTACGAAAAGGACGGGAAGGGAGGGGACTAAAATTAGGCCTCCAGCACCTCAATCATCAACGAAACGCAGAAACACACTTCCTCATCACACCTGTCTTCTGTGAGGTCGTCGTATTTCACCCGTCGAGTCGGACCATTAATGCAACAGACGTTATTATTGCTGGCTTTGCCACTTTTTAAAGTCTTTACCCTCATCAACGTTATTAGATGATATATTTTCCAGTTAGAAAAGGATGGGAAGAGGAAGTGGATTTGACGAGGGATAGATAGGAAAAGGAAATATCCTTTTTTCTGTTTACCCTCTGTCCATTAAAGGGAGCCAACGCATCTGCAACTCATTAGCTTGTTGCAGATGCCCCTCTTGCACGTTTGCCACCTTCTTCTTTTATAGAAAATATTTACGAATAGACGTGGTCAGTATGTGGTTACTTGTTTTATTCCCACCTATAAAAACATCTGCTAACAGCTAAAGATAGTCAGATATAATATCGTAGACAGACTTGTGCGGTGAGACGTCGTTGAAACACTACCGCCCGGTGTTCAGTTTCCCATCGCCTTTCCATGTACGGTACACAATGCTGCGCTTCGAATTCCTATAGGGTTTCAAAATTCTGCAAACTTGCGCGTTATAATCCGCGTAATATGATCATTGTTTTGAAAATTTATTTTATTTTTTGTGTAGCTAGTATATCTTATTTCTTGTCAATAGTCTGTGGTAGGTCTTCGCCAATTCAAATTTCGAAACATCGACATAACAAGATTGTCGGTTCATATTTCAGAATCTATTATAAACTACTAAGTGTTGCCCGCGGCTTTGCACGCATTCGGTTCTTATCTTCCTCGCTGGAAAATTTTGTAACTTAATTTCGCGTATAAATCAATGCCAATCAAAAATGCCACGGCAATGGTATATGATGAAAGTATCAAAAGATGTTATTATATATGAGGTGTTATTTTCCTATCCATCGGGAAGTTTTTTTAACGGAAATAAAGGTGGCTGACAATGTGTGTGAAAAATTTCATGATGATAAAAGCGTAACAAACAAACTGATATTCGCATTTATAATATTGGTTAATCGTATCCTAATTCTACGATTCTTTACAGACACGTTCTGTTTAACGTGTACCTACAGTATGTCTTTAATAAACAATATTTTTACAAAAGTGATATACCTTAGCCTCCCCAAGTCCCTTAACTCCAGACAAGCACCTAAAAGTAAATGGTTACGTCAGCATTCAATCTCTTTTTAAATGAATCGAGACGTGCGTTGAATTACATGACATCATGCCAGGATCATCGTCGCCACTAACACTGTATAAAACAAATACTATTTATATTTATTCGCAATCTATTAGTAAGCTCACGTAGTAAAAACATTGCATAAATTATCCAGACATATTAAATCATCGATAACAATGGCTACATACAAAGTATTGATTTTCAATATAGCTTTGTCTATTAAATCATCTAAGTAAACAATTTTTAACAGCAATTGAGCCACCTAATGATAAGATCTGGAAAGATCCACAAGCCAGGGGCGGATTACTAGACAAAGAAAAACGAAACGTCTTTTCTTTCGTTGTTCGGTTATATGTACATTCTACACTGACAACTTGCAGATCTTGTTTATGTTTAGATAGGGGCCTCAAGTATTATATCAACCCAGGCTCCAAGGTCACGGTCCGCCTCTGCCGCAGGTCACTGAATACCGACACACGACGTGATACATCTACAGGTCGTCAAGGTATAATTCTGCATCTTCTTACCCCCTATTCAATCCTACATACTGGCAGAGTAGCTTTAACTCTTTTAAATCTCAAAAGTGTATAGGGAGCAGTAGACACAACGGGCAAACCATAAGGGCGTATGTTTTATCCCAGATTCCACAATGCAGTAGTAGATAAACGCTTAGCATCAGATGCATTACTAAGTCCTCTTCTTCTCAGCCTATAATCGTCCACTGCTGTGACGTATGCCTCCACAATTGATCGCCACAAAGTATCTGAAATAAGTCGGTCCCCTGCGGCCCTCGTCTAGTGGACTCCCGCAACCTTGACCAGATCGTCGGTCCATCTTATGAGATGCCTCCTTACCTTTGCTGCGTCGACCTGTACGTGGCAGCCATACCAGGACCTTTCAGCCCCATCGGTCATCGGTTCTACGAGCAATGTTCCCGGCCCATTGCTACTTCAGCTTTGCAATTGTTCGGCCAATGTCGGTCACTTTGGTTCTGCTGCGGAACACATCATTTCTGATGCGATCTCGCAGAGACTCCGAGCAATGCCCTCTCCATAGCCCTTGAGCCGTCTAATGGTGTTCGCAGTGAGGGGACACATCTTAGTTTTTAGACTCTTGTCTAAAGACACTGCTTTGCATTGCTAATTATGATGCTATTGGAAATCTGATATTTAACTTATCCAGAATTAACCTGTTACAGTTGCTTGGTACTGCGACAAATAACGTCACCGACTAAATTGTAAAAAACGTCTCTGTATCCCGGCCACAATCCGCAGAAGAGGATTGCCGCAAAAAAACTGGTCCCGGCCAACGTGATCGGGTAATGGTCCGTACGAACGATGAATGTGAAATAAACGCGAAACGCACACAAAGCCTGCACATCGAAGGATAACTAACTTTTAATTTAATTCACTTATTTTTGGTAATCAATTTGAGATCTGTTTCCAAAATTACATAACTTATTAAAATACTTACGAATTAAAAGTTTGGTATTGATTTTTTTTTTAATTAATTGGTATAATTTAATTACACCATTAATATTTTATTACATTCCAATTCTCAAATAAAAAAAAATAACTGACTAAAGTTTAACAGTTTGAACATAGAATATCTGCCTGTTCCATTTTAATAATTTTGACATCTGGAAACAATACATCCTACTCCCCCGGACCGTTTTATATTCTTGCAAATGCCAAATTTAACAACAAATGTATGTCATCATTTAAGACTTCTTTACACCAAAAATTTAAGATCGATTACAATATTAGTGTACGTCGCGCCTTATATTGATAAAGTACATTTTATTGTTTTAAATCGACTTCTTTGTGCTTTGGCAACTTAATTTAAATTCAGCCTTGTGCTCTGCGGCTATTAATAACTCTTCGTCAAGCAACAAAAATTTCCTCCGAAAGATTTTTCATATTCCACTGGTATAAAAGGGCCCGTTAAGAAAAACGTTACCCAAAGCAAATGTTGCTCTGTATACTAAAGTAGCACATAATAGAGAGTGAGAGACCAAAATATATCAAATTGTTTTAGAAGAAAAATGAGGTTTGTATTTGAATGAATAAATTGATGGTCTAAGATATGGCACAAGATATTTATACCATCATCTGTTATTTGATCAGGACCTAGATTATATTTGTGTACATTGATAAATCACCAGTGGGTTGTCTAACTAAATCAGGGGAATAGATTAAACTCGACTTCGACATCTGATTAAATAACAGATGAAGTTATACATTTCTTATGCCGTACATTACACAATAAGTGTTTTTCAATTATTCGTAATCTCACGGGACTATTGACGCCTTTTACTCGTTCCAATCATAGTCTGTCTTTCCTGTCTATCGAACCAAAGCCAACATTTCTAGCTTCCGCATTCCTAACGCTAAAATTAATGAATTAAAGAGACATAAGACGTACTACTTCATTTCAACTTAATGCGAAGAACGCAACGCGATGTACGGGAACTTAGTTTACAAAACCCTAGCACCATATTTTGATAGGCATTTCATTTAGTATGTTTTCTAGTCTGTATTATATTTGGGTCTCATTGTAATTTAGTTATCTTTTTCTTTAATTGTTTCAATGGAGAGGGTCATTGTATACTATTACGCGTTAGTTGGATTAGATTGTAAAAGCAAACTGTGACGTCATGGGTCTCTGGACTCATGTTATTCTGAGTGTAAACTTTCGCAACACGCCCATACCGAAACTACAGATTTAGTAATGACTAATAGCGTTCATACTTCAATACTAAATCCTGCCTCTATCGTGTATATTGGTCCCGATTTGGCCGGAGCGTGCAGTTCTAAATATAGGCCGGCCTTACGCCGCGCCGCTGGGGGAATTTGGGGGGTTCAAGGACCTAGCGGCGACCCAACCGGCGATAACGTCTCACTTTACGAGCTCCCACAAGTTCAGGGACAGATAGATGCACTGCGATAAAAACCATCTAAGAAACCTTTGTTTACGTTGTAACAGAAATTAACGATAAAAAAACGAACCTCTTGTACTTCTTTGTTTCAGTGAGTTGGGTTTAGGGTTTTATCTATAAAGGTTACTGAATATTGTAACATTTATGTTATATAACTAAAAAGGGTATACTAATATATTGTCATTATAGGGATTGCTTTATTTTACGATTTCCTCATCAAGCATTTTATGATGCAAATTTCCAAAGATTGGGATAGAAACCTGAGCAGTATTTTTTCCTTCAGAAGCGACACACGTTGCAGAAAATTTTGCCAGTTTGCGGGACAACTGGCAAAATTTGGCAAACAGTTGCAAACTCTTGATTCATACACCATCGAGTAAAGAAGTTACTAAGCCACAACTAAGTTAGCAAGTATTACAATAATTGACACATTAATAATTTCCCCTAACAGCCTACTAAGGAAGCTGCCGTAGGTATCCCTCGGGACATTAATATTATAGTGTCCAGCACGTTGCACCTCCCTACATAATAAACCTTAGTGTCAGCACATAAAGTTGTTCATACACTGAATATATTACTTTATAACCAGGCTCGCTTGACGCCAGTGAGTAATTTTTTTGCTTGCTTTTCACGCTGACTAACTGGCGCGCGTGAATAACAATTGACACTAATAGCATAATAGATGTACGATCACGCATTAAAATTACATGGTGGATATAAGAGGCGATATAAATTTAAACAAACACACGATAAAAAAATCGATATTCACCTGTCTTGTTCCCACTTTAAATTGTGACGACACAAGACGTTCCCTTCTACGCCTTTCTATCAACCGTCATTTCAGTAGTGACTCCTTTATTGATCATGTTATCATTCACGCAATCCATGTATCTTCTCTTAGGTCTGCCTCTACCAACATATATCAGGGAGGCGGTCGGTGGTTTTAAAACAATAAAAAAGTTATACCACAAAAATAAAATGACTAAAGAAATTATGGAATTCCAGCTCGTCGGTTATAACTGTAAGTAGATCTTCACATCTCCTTTCTTTAGTATCGCAATCCGATTGATATAAGTTAACCTCGGAGAATTCCGCATAACCTAATTATGAGCAATATTACTTAGTAACTATAAGCACGAGGCACATTGCTGAGTCCGCATTAGTCCATAACGAAAGCAAATATCAGAAATGAAAAATCGCCAATAATCACACAGTTGACGTACGTACGTACTTACTAGTTGTTCCCCGCGGTTTCACCCGCCCTGCATTTTTTTTTATGAAATGATATTACCTACTTAATAGTAATCTATGTAGTATTATCATTTTTATCGAATTAATGTTTAGTGAAAACCGCACCTTAATCGGTAAGCCGTTTCTGAGATTAGCGGTAACAAACGCACAGATAAACAGACAAAAATTCTAATAATGATTTTTTTGGGTTCAGCGCTCAGTCACATTTTTATTATATGATTACTGTTAAGCAATTAATATCATTTCGTTTTAGTAAACTTGAAGGGCGGGTGAAACCAACAATAACAAACAACAAATACTCAGTACATAGCCAACACACGTTGATTGCACGTTGCTCATTTAGCTACTGAACCATCACTGCTACTCAATTAACTAATTATATAACTATAATTACTAATTTAAACGGTTTAACGATTAGCCACACCAGTGATACGACTGTATGACTTTATTTAGTACTAATATTAGTTAATGATCACCATGGTTAAGGAAAACCGACTATTTTCGGTCAAGGAAAACATACATATTATATATGTGGTGATTTTCCACGTACAGATATGTCTACTTTAAAGTGGACATGATGGCTTATTTATTTAAATATTACTACTGAAGCATTGCAATATACAACGGAAACTATATCGTTTTTATTATGGCAGAAGGTGGCAAACGAGCAAGCGGATCACCTGATGTTATGTGAGCGCTACCCATAGACATCCGCAACAAGCAAATGTGTCGCAGATGCGTTGCCTTCCTTTAATGGACAGAGGAAGGCATAGACAGGAATAAGGATATTTCCTTTTCCCCGATACTATATTTTTTTATGGGCATTGTCAATTAAAACTATTAATTTAATAAGATTTCGAATTTGTGTACAACCGCATTGTGGACTGATCTGTCGCCAGCGGTATTTCCAAACTGTATTAGTTTATTTCACTTATGGTCCTTCAAGAAGACAGTACTCCAACCTGAAAGACTGGCAACGCCTCTGCAGTTCCTCTGGAGTTGCAGTTGTTCATGGGCGTCGCTGATCATTTAATATTTTAAGCCCGCAGCTCGTTCGCCACCTTTTCTTATAAAAAACAAAACAAGTGGGAAGCCGCGAATATAGTTCAAAAATAAATAAATAACAATAATAGTCAAAATAAAAGAAAAGTAAATGAAAAAAAAGTTGGTCGAAACTATTCCAAATTGAACAACAGTCTCAACACGTGTTGAAACGGTTGTTCACGCGAACCTATAAGATTTTCTCTTGCCAAATATCGTATACGCAGCTAAAGAAGTTTTCACTTCAAAGAGGTTTCTGAAGTGATAAATAATGCAGGCATGTTATATAATGTTTGTTATATATGCAGTTTTAGAGGAATAACTAAGTTCGCGTCACCTACATACCGACTAATGTAAAAAGAATATTTCATTGAAATAGATGGCGCTAGTAGTCTTAATTTAAAGTGTAATCCTTGAGTTTACTGTATAATAAATAAACTTAATTTTATATATGTATAAAAAGTTTATTTCTATCGATAGACCACAATGGCTAGTTTTAGTGTGCATGTGTTATGGGCGACACTTTCCCCTGGCATTTTCATATAATTATATAAAAACCGTATTAAATTAATAATCGTGTAAAATAACTACATATATATACATTGTAATACATTTTACTACAATAACTATATTATTAAACCAGTATCACGTTTTACCATTGATATGACCAAAGCTAATGGAAAATAATGAAAGGTTCCTTAACATAGTGTGACGGGCGTGTCAATCAGCCGATTGTCCCAGCACGAACAATACAGTTTTATTATAATCGTGTAGTATATAAAATTAAAAACAAAGCGGTCAACATTTATAACTAACTTTAACAAAAATTATTTCGTAACTAGGTAGAGTACTCAAGTTATACAGTAACTGCAGGTTTCAGTTAAATATATATCGCTTTTGTAATATTAAAACCCCTTTTATAGAAGAAGGTAAACAAACCATAGGTTCACCTGATATCAATTGACTGATCCCCGTAGGCATCTGCAACAAGCTAATGGGTTGCAGATGCGTTGCCTACCTTTAATGGACAGAGGATAAACAGAAAAAAGGTTCTTTTCTTTTCTTATCCTCTCCCCAGTCAAATCCTCGTCCCCTTATCCATCCTTTACGAATAAGGGAATTGGGTCTCTGGCGCATTATCAGACAAAACGCAGAATATTTCTACTTCAGGCTTGTCTTCTGTGAGGTCGTGGTATTTCACTAGTGGAGTCGACCTATTTGTCCAACAGATGTTGTTGCGAGCACCACTATTAAAATCGCTTATCCCATACCACGATGAAAGTTTGGAAATCAAATTTGCAAAAAAAGCGCCGACGTATTTCGCTCATACGTAAGCTTTATCACCACTATGATCGTTTTAAGGTGTCAATGTTTAATAGAATCAACGTTCCATTTAGGCGGGAAGCATCCAGCCCTCTGTTTACCTAAAAATAATCGTAATTTGAAGGCCTACCTTCCGCAATCATTTGCTTGTTGATGTCTATTAGTGCGGTAGTCACTAAACATCTGAACCGCTGGCTCGTTTGCCAACTTCCGTCCATAAAAAATGGACTGCACGTATTCGCTTCAGGTGACTAATCATGCGAGCTAGCATGTTTACCGGATAATTAACTATAATATGTAATAATGAAATCGTATAAACTAAAAATTCCGAGACCACAGTTTACGCAAAAAACATCCTCTATAAACCTTATATATTTCCTCTCTATATTTCCTTGTTAGCTTTATAACTGTTGACATGAAACGACTAATTTGACTAATGTAAAATCAAATAGGTTAAGATTGAGCTATAAATATTTCGTTAAATATATAAAGAAGACTACAAGAAACGTGTTCTATCTAATACTTATATGTATTACGACAAAAGCGGCAAAACGAAGGGACAAAAGCCTGATGGTTTGAGGAATGAACTGTGACAAAGGAGGCTTCGAATCCATAGAAAAGCATAATTAATTGTTATAGATATAAGAACGTTAATAAAATATGTAAGCCAAGATTTAGTAATAATATTACATAAGAAAAAAAAAGTGATTCCACAAACACAAATATTAAATAAACCGCTTGTTTGTTTGGAAACCAAATTAACAAATTTTGGACGAGTCCTTTTGCACAGCTTATGAGGAATATTTGTTATCGGTCCATACATTCATACATATACATAAAAAAGTGTATGTTTGGTTAAACAAGCGCGTTATCTACTGCGCTACGTGGGTGGGCTGCGATAGAGCTTGCGTAAAACATCCTTATTGGAAAAGCTGTTACATATGAATATATGGTTAGAATAAGGGGCCAAAAGAGCTACTGGTCACCTAATGTTAAGTTAAAAAGCAACAAAAATTAATGAGTTGCAGATGTGTTGGTTACCTTTAATGGATAGGGAGGGATAAACAAAAAAAAGGATATTACCTAATCATCCACTCCCCCGTCATCTTATTCCCTTCCCAATTGTTCCTTACTAGGAAACAGGGGAAGGAGCATCGAAAGGCGAGCAGAATTAGGCCTCCGGCACCCCACTCACCGGGCGCACCGCAGAGTACTTCTACTTCTTGCCTGTCTTTTCTGTGAGGTCGTAGTAATTTACCAATCGAGCCGGAGTAGGCGTCTCTCTGATTGTCGTTTTGGTTCTATCAAAAAATATTAATTGACTCATCGTGACATAGCATTGCATTACACATACACTGTACAGGTGTATGTAGTAGATTATGGTTGTGTCTTGTGAACATTAGAGAGGTGACGTTGTTAGCACAAACGGCACACGTGTTATCATTTCTGTGCATCGAGTCATAACGATCTAACTAGTAGGTAATTACTTCATTACTACCGTTCGTATTTTACGCCTCGTATCAAGAGTACCAAAGACGTCAAGTCTGCCACCATTATATGCACAAAAATTTCATTTACTAAAACTATTTTTCCTTTGTTTTCGCTAAAGATTTGTGCCGACGTATTACAAATAACACGAAATCACATATTAAAACCAGAAAATATCATCTAAACTGTCAAACACTCGTAAAAATTTGAAGACAAATGATTTCATTTCTTTTACTTCGTAAATTGAATCACCATCTCCCTGCCCTTATCCCACGTTATGTGGGGTAGGCACAATGTGACCGTAGTCCATACTTAAGTTATGGCTAAGGCCTGCTTGAAACAAACCCTCCTCCGAAAAACTGCGTATATCAAATAATTCTTTATTAACTCTTATAACCTAAATTGCCACATTACATAGACGCATTTAAATGTCACGTACACCGTGTTTTTATGACAATAGCACAGTAGTCTAGAAGATGATTAAAACCTTCTTCCAGAGTATTTGTAATACCTATTCAAGTAAACAACGCGATCTTGAACGCAGTGTCTGTTGAATGGGTGGGTGTTCAATAAATGTTTACCTATGTAACACATAAGGGTATGTACGTTATTCAACTAATAGCTAAATTAAAAGCGTTCGTATATGTATATAATTGCACATTAATGAATATGGATGTTGCGTATTACCGAATTTGCACATAAGAACTTCACACTGCACGTAATGATGGAAAGAAAGTGCGATGCGCGCAACACTTGCTGTATTTAGCATGCTAATAAGCAATATTGAAACGTCGGCGGGTGATGATGTAAGTCGCAAATTTTGAAACGGGAAGCGAGATCCTTAAATGTACTTCGATGGTTCCATACGAGTATGATTCAACTATTTTTAATACAGACAAACCGACTACGTATTAGATGTAGTGGTATGTTTTTTTTTAGTTGTCGAGTAAATAAATATGCGCTCACGCCCGTAACCCAGAGGGGTAGGCAGATATCATGGATTTCCATTTGGCGCGAAACTCGCGCACCTCTCTCGATTTTTCTACATCAATACTACGCATGCATGCTCGTCGGCTATGGGTGCTCCTTATATCGCCTTTTTTTAGTAAGCCACTAATCTGATCGATGTAAGTTCTGCTAGGGCGTCCCCTGCTGGCTTTAACACTTAAGATAAACAAATAACTCAAAAATGATTGGTCGATTTTTGACTAAAAAATGGGATCACACGACAAGCACTAGCTAGCGAACAAAAAAAGAATCATCGAAATCGGTAATAACATCCTCCTTTTTGCAGTCGATTAAAAATACAAAGGGCTGAACTATGTTTTTATTTCAGTGTTCGCTTGATCCAGATGAGCTCGAGGGATATTCATGCGTATGAATATTATAAATAAAAATAAAGCGTACAAACATTTGTTAACAAAAACATTTTGATGTGCAAATTTTACGAACTAAAAAGTTTTTTCATTTTCTTTAAAGGACAAATCTGTAGGTAATTTGTCTCCCGTATCTGTATTCAGTTGTCCCTTGAATTGTATTGATCTTTCATTAAATCGCATTGGGGAAGGGTCGCCGAAATAACTTTTATGTGTGTGTTTACACCTAGTTTGGCTTTTACGTGTAATGATAAGAGAAATTGATATCTGGGTTTCGGGGTCTATGAGTCAATTTAATTCACAAAATCAATCATAACCCATAGACCAGATGGTCTAAGGAGCTACATACATACAAATGGCGGTCACATCGCACCTCTACGAAGATGAACCGACGATCTATTCAGTATTCCGGGAGCCAATTGTAACATAAAACAATAGGTGTTTGAAGTGATGCCTTTATATACAAATCCCTTTCGATTTATAAATTCAACCCTAATTAATTCGTTGTAGTTAAAAGGAAATAGAAATGCTATCGGTCTACTTTAAGGCGTTTAAAAGATTTGTGAGTATTTAATATCTAGATCGAAACGACTAAATCTGTGCAATTCGAATAGCTTAAATTTAAGCCATTTAGTTTTTTTACTCTATGTTTTAGTTCAAGTCGATTTTGTAACGTATGGACAGTTCTACATTCTACATACCTTTTTAATAGTTGCAACATACATTGGATTGTGTCGCTACCTACTGTATTTACAGTACAGTGTACATAAATATTTTATTACATATCGTTGCGTAATTTCTATATATTTTAACTCTATTTTATAGGAATTAAAAAGTAAATGCACGACTTTCTGAATTAGCGTTTTGTTTTTCAATACTTATCTTTAAAAATATTATACAATTTATTCGTTAGGAGTAAATTTTGAAAGTACTAAACAAAAGTTTTCAAAAATTCTTACAAAGTGACATCCTGCAGAATTAACAGAATATTGAAATTATCTCGGATATTGTCCGGGGCACGAATAGCTAGTATACAATAATATAACATCTTCAAACCCAAATAGATCCGAGATCCGAGGTTCCACGGGTAACAAGGGATGAGGTTTCAATATATATGCAGAGTAATTTTTATTGAAGTAAACATATAAATAAATGATAAAGAAATTTATGGGTACTAGACATCTGAGAATAAAGCATATAATTTGAGGTTTTAACATTAATATAAGTCAGTTTTTGAAGAATAACTCGTATTGAATGGCAGAAATTGCTAATACCTCGGTAATTATCAGGAATTAAAGACTGCGAACCGATTGTAGTGGCGAGTCGGGGGATGGGTGTCCACAGCAAAAGGTATTTTAAAGGATGATGATATATATCTACAACTGATATAAAAAATGAAAACGAGGAAGAAATACAGGGTGTACCTATCGCAAATATTTCGTATATTGTCCGTTTTTTTACATTTATATCATAATATTTTAAATAAAACCATCGTTATATAACTTATTAAAATACCTTCTATTTGTTATAACTTTAATATTACAACAAATCATCTTTTAAGCAAATGTTTTTGTTTATAATGATCGAAATATAAAATATTAAATTAAGGACTACTTTACGCATTACTTAAATATTATTGCATATGTCAAAAGTATAAAACACAAAAGGTAAAGCTATAAATCGAATAAGAATGCAATAAAAATGTCATACATACTGTTTTTGCGTACGCACCTTTTAAAATCGGGGCGTGTGAGCCGGCGCTATTCCAAATATTGAAAACACAACAGTCCAACACGGCACTAAAAAACACTGAACATCTTTAATCACTATAAAAACGCCGTATTATTTATGAATTGACAACAGCTGTAATATCGGCGGGGCTGTCAGACGTGTCCTTGAGGGACGCGGACGCACGCCATGTTGTTTTGAGGACAGGCGCGTGGCGACTGCGCGAGGCCGCCCCTTGCGCGACGCATGCGCGGTGCGTCACCCCTGTGCCTGTCTCACCCGCGCGCGACTATCGCCCTTCCTTCCTTCTTCCTGAAACCTTTTTTAAAAATAAAACTTTTTAAGATTTTTAAAGAAACTGTGTAATCAATTCTCACCACTCATCTTCGATATACTTGGGGTATTTACATTGAATTTTTGAGAAGGTTTTTTTTTTATTAATTTGTATTATAGCAATTATTCCTGAATTATTTATTTTCGTAGATAACCTCGAGTTTTTTGCGTCCTTAGGCCAGCTCCTTAATGCCTTTGGTGGTTGGGATATTTATGGATGGAATGGGGATAACATTAAAAACCAATCATCAGGTCAAGGAATGCTTACTTGCCCTGATATCCTTTTAATTCTTTCCGATGGAGTATTATTCAAACTTTAAATGATTAAAATTACTTTTAACGCTTTAATAAAGAATTTAGGATATCTAAAATTTCTTCACATAGGAATGCTATTTTTTAAAATATATATAAAAAGAACTATAAAATATTAAAAAAACACTGTTTGACGAAAACCATTGCTGAATAAATCTTCACAGCTATAAATATGGTTTTCCAATTAGGACGATTTATCCTTATGATTTATCCCTCTCTTGGAGAGGAGGCCTGTGTCCCTGGACTAGGGAAACATACTAAAAAATGCTGATTTATTATTAATATTATATCCTTAATCGTTCCTTGCTGATTATCTTTGATAATGGCCACACTAACAATATATACTATTGTTCAACGAGAGCTGCGACTTACAATCTTTAACATTATTATGTCTTCTTTGTTTTCGCTACGCCATACGACGAGCTCCTCGCGATCATAATATTAAGTAGGTATAAAAATAAATAAATATTCACTTACGCCCGTAACCTAGAGGTGTAGGCAGTAATCATCTCTCTCGCTTCTTATACATCCATACATGGGATCGCTCCCGGAGATCGCCGGCAACATCAAAGGGTTGCTGGGATTCTTTGAGGAGCTGGGTTGGTTGGAGTGATCCATGTCCCACCCACACGCAAAATACGCGCTGGTCGTGGAGTTGCGGAAAATAGCCCCCTACAAACTAACTAACTACTACATCCATACATCTCATACAAGCTCGTCGGTTACGGGTATTCCTTATATCGCCCTTTTTTAGTATGTTACTAATCTGATCGATATAAATTCTCTATGGACGTCCCCTGCCAACGCTGCGACTCACTTTTGCAACATAAATTTGTTTCATTACTCTCCCTTCATTCATGCTTTCAACATGCCGAAC
>JWHW01041066.1:368687-385798 GCA_000931545.1 Papilio glaucus
TGCTGCTATATATGGTTTTCCAATTATGACGATTTATCCCTCTCTTGGAGAGGAGGCCTGTGTCCCTGGACTGGGGAAACATGATTCCCCAGGGGGACTAAAAAATGCTGATTTATTATTAATATTATATCCTTAATCGTTCCTTGCTGATTATCTTTGATAATGGCCACACCAACAATATATACTATTGTTCAACGAGAGCTGCGACTTACAATCTTTAACATTATTATGTCTTCTTTGTTTTCGCTACGCCATACTACGAGGTCCTCGCGATCCTAATATTAAGTAGGAATAAAAATAAATAAATAAATATTGACTGACGCCCGTAACCTAGAGGTGTAGGCAGTAATCATCTCTCTCGCTTCTTATACATCCATACATCTGCTCATACAAGCTCGTCGGTTACGGGTATTCCCTATATTGCCCTTCTTTAGTATGTTACTAATCTGATCGATATAAATTCTCCTTGGACGTCCCCTGCCAACGCTGCCACTCACTTTTGCAACATAAATTTGTTTCATTACTCTCCATTCATTCATGCTTTCAACATGCCGAACCACCGAAGCCTCCATACCTTTCTCAATACTAGTCACAACATCCACTTTTTAGTCACACTTTTCCCTTATAACGCTATTAATCCTATTATTCAACGCCACGGATCGCATCTCAACAGCATTAACTCTACAAACATGATTTTCCTGCCAAACCTACTTCTATACATTAAAGTGGGGACTAGTAAAACATTGTGTATTGCAGACGAGTCTTCATAGACACATGCTGACTCCCTACTACTGTACTGTACCTTTTTATACCATTCATTTAATTGCTCTCATTCACTCGTCGTTCATAATCTTTAACGTGTCCACCATCTCTAATAAACATACATTCTAAATACACAAACTCTTCCACTTCATTACATTTATATCAATTACTGTCTTACTTTGTTCTCTTTCAAACACCATTACTTGTCTACATTCATCTTCGTACCTCTACCTTCTAATGATTCATTCGCTACATTCAGCATAAGTTGTAAGTCCTCCGCCGATGACGCAAACACGATCTGGTCATCGGCGTATAAGAGACATTTTACAAGTAGCTCACCCATTCTAAGTCCACAATCTTCGTCTATATTACATAAAATTTACAACAACTGTTTACACTATAAAACTTTCTATTTGGATGTATTCTGTTAATATCATGATACATTTCATTTCGGGTCTACCGCCCACACTTTAAACTCCTACGCCCCATCTTAAAGCCTATAGTTTAGTAAAGAAGACCAATAATAAGCGACATTCAGCTTTATTCCAACGTAATAGGTGCTATTTACACTGTCATGTAAAACTGGATCAGATCGTCCGATTCTGGTTTAGTGATCCCGCACTGTGGTGGTCGTTTGTTACTTTTGTTGTTCGTCATAATTGTGTGAGCACAAAGCGCAGCCGAAACGAGAATAAGTTTACGTAGGACGACACATGCATAAACAACAGACGCAGCTAACGACCTCTGAATATCGCGTTCGCTTTCGTCTTTTACTAAGCAAAGACATATTTTTGAGTTTAAAAAATTAGCGCTTCTCATATATACTATATTTAACACATAGTTACTATAGATAAGGATAATTATGTAAACTAATTGTGTGTAAAAAAATAGTTGATGTAGATCTTATATTCAAGTGGCAATGGGCCGCTCTGACGAGTACCGATGACAGTTGAGAAGGAAAATATTGGAATGGAGGCCATGTCATGGGAAAAAGTTGTGCCGGACAGATTACCTCGTGATGACCCGCCGTTATCACGAGGTAATCTGTTAATCTGAGTAGTAGTTAGATGTGGAAAGAGGAGGCTAGTTTTAATAACTGGTCTCCCCTTGTGCCGTTGGGAAAGGTCTATGTAGTACAACTATAGACTGATATAGGATGATGCTGTTTTAGTGCAGAGGAAAACAACATGGAATACAAGCGCCGTGTTTCCGCATCGAGAAATTCAGGGACCGCTTTTTCCTTAGTCGCGCTTAGACTCGGAATAGAAGATCACCGGTGCCGTCTATAGAATATTACTCGAGTGTAGCGGTCGAAGTATTTTACGAGGGCTGTTTAATAAGTACACGTTATCTGTGAATGTATTGATATCACACCCTGAAAAAATGTATACGACCGTTTTAAGCCATTTTTAAGAGGCATCGTTCCATTTTTAATTTTTAAAAAAAGATAAAGAAGTACACATTTCTATAAAGGTTTGGCGGAGGGGACAGGGGATGATTTTGAAGTAATTGCATCAGAAACGAAACTTTATCAATTGGAACCCCGACCCTTGTAGTTGGGAGTTCAATTTGAATTCGAGTACCCGTAACCTACATGTATATAAGCGTTGTACAGATATAGAAGAACCGAGAAAAGTATGCCAAGAAAATGGCAAATGGAAGTCTCCAATGTGCGCCTACGATTTTGGTTTGCGGGTGGGTAAGCTTATTTTATGCAAATTTCATTTTAACTTAAAAATAGACACAAAATAAAATCAGCACTTCGAAAGTGTTTGTTTTTCAAAAAAGATAAATAAAAACCATTAAATAATGTGTAACATTTTCACTTTTATTAAAAGCTTCTCCATTTAGTAAATTAAAACGTTTCATTTTACGTGATGTAATCCAGTTTTGTGGTGTAAAAGTCAATGTCATTAGTGTCAAATTTTAAAATTACACGAAGTTAACCAGCACCAGCTAGATTTGGATTGATTTAATTCGGTTTACTAATTTACATATTACTTTACTTTTTATACAACCATTTATTAATTTAATTTTTAGAACAATTTTAATGAAATCAAAGTTAATTGACGTATTAGTAGTATTTCCTGTGAGATTTCACTTAAAATAAATTAAATAATGCCCGAGGACAAGAAATCTAAGTAAGTACACTTTCAAAATAAACTGTTTAACCATATATATATTTTGAAAGGGGACTTATTTGAATTTTAGCCGAAAAAATGACCCAAAAGAACAGAGACGGGCGCGACGTCGGCACGACCAGCAAGTCGAAAAAAAAGAAAATAAGCAGCCAGTACCAGTACATAAGGAACCGGAACCAGCTAAAGGTAATAACAATAATTGAGATATTTTATTGGTGGTGGTTGCATGAACTGTTTGATTAGAAAAAAGGGCAGAAGGGAACTATATAAGAGGGCAGACCATATTACCACATATATACCACAGTGTATGTTAATAGATTTAAAACCTTACGTATCTAATAAATATTTCATTACTATTACATATTTATGAGCATATACATAGTTGATTATCTATATTATATGTTAATCAGTTTAAAGTTTTTGTTATTGTTTATTGCTTACAGAAATAACTTCTTATGATGAAAGGTTTAAAACATAGGTGCTGAACCTTTTATGGACTATGTATACCTTTTATGGGCTTTTGATTACATTTCAAGCCATCCAATATCAGGAAAATAACAAGAAAAATCATAATTTCAAATAGATTTATTTTCACATTTCAGCTCCAGTTGCTGAGAAGCCTGCATATGAACCACCAGGTCCAGAGTTTTATAAAAATCTAAAGAGGGAGACGGATGAAATCCTTAAAATAACGGAGGAAGCCAATACAAAATATAAGAAAAAAGAGATACAAAGCAATTGGGCTAAGTATGAAATGCCAATTGAGAGTTACAATGAAATTGAAGAGCAGGAGAATATAGGAGCTGATTATGAGGTATTTATTAACTTCATTCCTATTATATAAAGTGACAAAGGTAGGCAACACGATCAACATTGTATGAGGCATTTACTTTAACTATTTATTAACCTTAAAACATTCTCATTTATAGTAATAGTTGAAACCTAATAAGTGTGTTCAAAATATGGTTCTGATTCCTGTCTATCCCAATGGAGTTAAAAAGATGCAAGACTGTTTCAACCTTGGAACAGTAAAGTTGTACCATAATTTTTTTGTTGTATTCAGTTTAGCCATGCTATAGGAACTGATTGTGCTGATGGGTCAACCAAACCAATGAAATTATTAATTACACTTTCCGTTGATCTATCATCAGATAATAGATCTTTACAGATAAATTAACATTACCGTATCTACTTTCCAGGCTCTAATCCAGGCGCCATTGTCAGTTGGAGGACATTTTCAATTCAAACATGAAAAATCATGGGACATAAGCACAGGACCTTCTGTATATGATAAATATTTCGAAATTGATATGGACAGTTTAGCTATAGCTCTATCAACAATACCATTTTATGAAAGAAATAGTATAGATCAATCGATGTTTAGCGAAACAGATTTTTTAAACATGAACAATAGAGCTACGAAATTTAAACAAAAGTACTACAATGATAAAAATTATACAACACCAGAATTAGAAGCTCAAGAAAAAATTTTACAGAAATTAAGAGAGTCGGATGAAAAGGAAAGTTCAATGTTTCTTGAAGAAAAAGTTGATGTTGCACCTAAAGATGTTGATTTTACAGAGCATCTTGCAAGCAAAAATGAAATAGAACACGAAACAATTAAAACCACTATTGAAAACACTCAGAGTCCTGTTAAGTCTAATAACTTAACAAAAGCTATTGATACTAAAGAAATAAAAGGAACAGAATCTGAAAAATTATCTCCTGAATTAGAAGAAAACAAAGTAAATACTTTGCAACAAAAACCAATAGACAATAAACATGCAGATAATATTGATATAATAGATATTGTAGAAAATAAAAAAGAACAAGCCCCAGTTAGATCCGAACCAAAACCATTGGTTGATATGATACCACCAGCTGTTAAAGTAGAGAAAGGTAAGTTGTAGTATTTACAGAATTACAAACAAAAAAAATATGCCTAAATTTGTAGCTTAGTCAACACACAATAGTTACAGAGGAATTGTGAAGTAAGGATTCACTATTCTAAATGTAGGCAGTCAACAAACTTAATTAATTTTGTAATATTAAAAAAATGTGTATTTGTGTCAGCTCGACGCACAACTGTTGATAACTCCTTATGGACGATTATAATGTACATATATGTAGATGAGGGTAAATGAATTCTTTTTTTATATTGCTTAAAGCATGCATGATACATTTATACATATTAATTATACAATGAATTCGTCAAAATAAATATAAATCATGAAAATATAGAAAATAAAAAGTATACACTAATATAGTTATGCAGGCGCTATACTGTACATATACACATGTATTTGTTACGGTAATTGTGATTAATTGAAAATTATTAGTAACGTTCGAACATTATTAATAATTACCAAAAGATGTGGTAAAAGTTCAGAAAAGTATTTTTTTTTTCATTTTCGATTTGTATTTTTTTTCAATATGGGCTCTATTCTACTAGTCAGAGTCAAGAGTTGTGAAAAATCATATTTGATATGAATTTTTAATACTGTGAAAAATATGTCATCCGCCATTTTGTAGCGGCGCCCGTATTGGATTTGCAATGATACTGAATATATTAATTTGTATTGTCATCAGAACTAAAGGTGTGTACCAAATATCATATCAATTTGTCAGCAGGAAGGGGGTACAATTTATATTAGTAAATTTTAACTGAAAAGTAACCAGGGTCAAGCGATTCCATCTCGCCATGTATACTCTGTACTGGGGCATGCGCAAGATAGGTTGAGCATGAGATCCGTTTTCGTAACACTTTTAGTGTAACGCTCAGTGTGATTTTACTCGTCACAAATTATCATACCTCAGGCTTATGTATGAAAATCATTTCTTAAGGAGTGAAGTATAAAAACTCACGAGTAGATGCCCCATAGGTTCATTCCATTCACAAATGGAAACTCGTACTTTCTTGCAAGTTTCACTAACATTCATACCATGCGTTATATATATAGCGTAACCCGTATCAATTCGTTCACGTCGTCACTTAATATCAGTGGTATTGTGGTCATCAGTGTAATTATTAAAAAAAAGAGAGGTAGGTGTCTTATGGACAGTCGCTCAGAGCAGAGTTCCCTTCGTTTTATCCTTGTACTTTACTGTTTAAATACCCTGTACTTAAATAGAACATCTGGTAACTCACTTACACAATTCATTAAAATACACAAATATATAAAACTTACAAAGTTATATTTATTTCTATTAATAAAACAAGAAATGAGCTGTATTTGGGCCAGCCGCATGTCATATGTTACTGTTATGCTTATACTTTTTCGGTCTAGCCCTCATCCAGTAAACCAATGATAGCATGGGATAAAGAACTATTTAACGTTCTAAAACACTCAATCTCTTCAGACCAGACATTTTACTTTCAATTTTCCCAATTTCACTAATTTCTGTTGTTCCTTAACATCAGATAATATCAGCGCAGTACTACTTCTTAACTTGAAGTACATATCATGTAACATCAACCCATAAATGGTCCACTTTGGCAGTAATAATTTTTCACAAGTTACTATTGTATAACTTGCTTAGCATACATAACTTATTTAAATATCGGTTTTAAAAAGATTGTACCTTTTATGTCTCTATTTTCAGATGTCAGTCCAGTGAAAGAGAAACCAAAGAATCCAGTCATTGAATCTCCCGAAGATCTTGAGAAGTGGCTTGATGATTTTTTAGATGGCTAAGTTATCTAGTGTTCAACTTATAGTAATATTAATAAAGCCTCTCTAATTAAAACTTATCTACATGACCGTGGGTTTACACCGCCGAAAACTTTCACATAAAACATGATTTTTCTGAGATAGAGATAAACCTTGTATCGCGACTCGAATTTACGCCAGTGAAAACCCACGGTAAGAGAGGTAGGAAAATACAATAGTTTTTGTATGGGCAATATTAACTGTCTGTAATGTCTACTTTGTCTAGTAAACGAAAGTAAACAAATTATTGTTTTAATAATTTTTACTAAAAATCTTTACTATTCCAACGATACAAAAACTACTGTAATATGATTTACAATAGTTAATACCAAATTTGATATTATGTTCTCATGTTTCGAACTAGAACTTTCAATTCGGTGACTGTATTTGTCCGATAGGCAGGAGGGTAATTCAGAATTGTGACCTCCTGTAGCCTAATGGCTTGACTGATAATAAAGGGTGAAGAGCCAGTAGATTAGTATTCTTCCCCGGAGTGTCATAGAGGGACATTCATTCAGGTTTTTAAATGAACGAAGCTTGTTTTACAATAGCATGCAGTTTACGTTATGTTAAACGACTGCCGCTACTCATAGACATCCACTATCATGATGATAATGATCGTTCAGCAGTGTTTTTTTAATTAACTGTGACTTGTTCTCGTTGCCTTCCTATTACAAAATATAGAATTGATATCATTTCCAAACTTCATCTACTTGCAGTCTATTTTTTGTTGAAACTTATTTGTCTAGTCAGGCTTTAAATTGTTCTGTATTGGTATATAGTATATAGGTATTTGAATATAAATACGACTTTTAATTATATTAATATAACGGTATATGTGTGTACTTAATGTATACAAAATCTGAAGCTAGAGCTACTACATAATATTGTTTTATGAAAAAAAATGTCAACATAAATGTCAAAACTTATACTCTGGTCTTTTGTCAGTATTGGTAAGGTGTCGTTGACATTTCAATACTTTGCTACAATTCTAAATCCAATGATATTTTATACTATCGATATGTTATACTGATACAAAATCACCGGTCAAAAGTGTTACAAAGCAGATACAGCAACATTCGCACATGTCAAATGGTGTAAAAAGGATAGCGTAATTAAAATAATAAGAAAAAAGAGGACAGCTAGTGTTTGACACTTAAGCGTAAATGTAAACAGATGACGTAAACTATAGAAAAAGGGTGCTGTTAGCACGCTTTTCAAATCTTCACTTTACGCTAATGGCATATCTATTGTATCATAATATCATTGGCTAAATCAATTATAGAATATCTATATATAGATCAGCTAATATTCCAACATTCATAAAAAGTAGTATAACCTTTGGATTATTTTAATTCTTAAAATTGATTAAATTTTACTATACTATTACGTCATTTAGTTCATGGTTCCTAATGGAAAAGGTATTCAAACTATTGAGTCCGAAAATAATAAAACAACAAAATTAAATAACATGTTTATTTTATATAAATAAAAGTAAGTAAATGAAAGTTAACACATTGTTGATGTGAGAACTTTAATTCATTTTTCTTGAACTACCCCCAGTAGGCTAAAGGAAAGAAGAGTGATTCGAGCTCAAAAGTCATCTTCGCCGGTTTTCAATGAAGTCGTGTTACTTACCGGGTCCTAACAATTCAATACAAAGCTTACTTGAAACATAATCGGAATATTAGATAAAAGAAACACTCAAAAATACGAGAAGACTGCCAATATATGACACATAGAAGTGAAGTCATTACTGGTATGGTTTGTACGAACTTACATTTTAACTGATTTGATCCTCATTTACAGTTACCGGATTTTTTGTAGGTCTACCCACCATATACTTGGTAATTATTGGATAGATTATTTTTAATGGCATATCGCGTGACATACCCACTTTAGAATTGACTCACGTATCCCCAATGTGTTGTTAATGGCTCTTAATCACAAAAAAATTCTGAGATCTGGATCTAGAAAGAATAATTTTATTTAATAGTTTCTTTACTAGCTACTACTCCGTCGTCATAACGCCCGTGTAGCTCTTGAGCAAATTATTTATACATATATGAAATATAAAGTTTCCACTTACCTTTTTATCCTTCCAAGCAACGTATTTGAATAGACTTTTAGCTAATGATAGGTGATGGGCCTTCCTGTGACAATACTAGTGTATCGTATTCTTTATTTAGAAATATTAAAACAGGTTGCAGAATAATCACGTAAGATGATAAACTTCGCTGGCCTAGAAAACTTCCTAAGTGTAGGTCATTTATTACTTAGGTAGATTAAGATTGTAAGAGAAACAATAACGACAATGTACAGAAAGATAAACATCTGGAATATATTTTATACATGAACTTGAACTGGTAGACATACCATTAACAATTTGACTTTAACTGATTTGACTCATGTGCAGTTTTGTGTTCGCTTTCGTCACTTTAATATCATGAGGAAAGGGTTCACCGATTTTACAAAATGTGTTTTTGATTGCATTACATTTAATAAATAACAGTTGAACCATATATTATGATACAAGATGGTTTGTAAAGCCTGAACGTAGTTCTAAACCGTTCTAAAATGCTGCCCTCAAAAACATATTTTTCAAAATATCACAGCCAGCTTTGATTCTATTGTATAATAAATTCACTAGCACTAGCTTCATACGGCGTCTCTCCGACTAGCGGAGGTTGGCAGTCAATTCACCATATTTTCTTCTGTCCTTTGTGAGGTAGAAGAGATGACAGGACTCGCAATGTCGGTTCACTCTCTGATTTTACGCAGCCATGATTTTTTTCTATGACCAACACTTCTTTTACCAGCAACTTTTCCCATCAAGATGAGTTGAAGGATTTCATATCTCTTGTGCCTAAGCACGTGGCCGAGGTAAAATACTTTTCTCGTCGTGACTTCTGCAAAAGTTCGCGTTTACTAGATAAACTATGACACCACAAATTCCACGACCCGAACAAACATCCATTTGGTAAAAAAAATATGTTACGACGATACCTTTATTCATATTAAACTACGAAAACGACTTACCACATTTTAATTTCACACAGGTAGGTTAATTAATAAACTAGTTCTCCACCTCCCTTTCTCACCATGGCACTGCACATAACTTCGGTTCGTAGCTTTCTTAAAGATATATTTCAGAATCTTGTCACCGAGTTTTCTGCCTTGGACCAAGCTGGACTTAATAACACGTCGTCAAAGGCACCTGCCGCGTCAATCATGCTATCGATACTTGAAGTCAAACACTGGGCGAAGTTCTACACATGCTGAAAATTGGTCGCCCCTTCACGTGACGAACATCCGTAATATTGGCTCTCAAGTTAAAAACATTTTGAACGGATTTTAATCTTGGATAAGGATTTAAGGATTGAATTACTTTCAAAATAGAGCTTTATGATCGTAATTAACAGCGGGTAGTGGCAATTTTCGTAAGTGTATGAATGGCAACAAACATACTTTTCGAAGGTCGTAGCTAAATAGCAATTCGACCATTGTACTCATTTTGTTTTAAATTATAACACCGATATTAAAGCCGTACTATAACGGATATGGATAGCTAGCCATTATCATGTAGTAACCAAACCAGCAATATTATTTTTTTCCAAACCTAAGTTTTTTTCGGAACATATTTGACATACATTGACACAGGTTCCTACACAAAATCGATTAAAAAAAAATTGAATGTTACCTCATATATTACCCATTATTTTTCTATATTAGGGTATGCACAGATTTCTGCATCGCGCGCAAATATTCCTGTTGCAAAAAAAACTCGCGTATTCATTAAGGTCTGTTCCCAAAAACCGGCTCTAAGAGGAGAGCAAATTTGGTCGCAATTAAAATAGAGTTTTGGATGATTGGTACAAGGTTTATTTTTACATTTCACTTTTTTGTCACTGAGAATGCTCGAAAGCCACCCTAATTTGCTGAAGTGTGAGTGTGAAACAATAAGAGGAGCCGACGGGCTGCCCCTGATGAAGTGTTCTTCCACACGCACAGCCGACCGGCTCCGATTGCATGCATCCCCGCTTTACCAGTACTCTTCCAGCCGGTCTGTGTGAAACAGCTTAGTCGGCTCCAAGCGTATAATCCGCGCCGGTCTTTGTGTAAAAGAAGAGTGCCGTCCGATGCTCTCCGAGCTAGTCTGTGTGAACGGCCACGTAGAGTTCGGTGCTCACGGGTCCCGCCTGCTACGCACAGCTCATGAGTAGCGCTCCTCCCTCCTCCCGCCGCAACCTGCTTTCTTCTCTTCTTCTAAAGTCTTCACTAATAAAATAGCCGATGCTTAAGTAATAATGGTGGCAATCGTGTCGGCAACAGCGAACTGGGCTGCATGCACGCAAACTGCTTGCACCATGCGAGCGTTATTTAAAATGCACGCAAGAGGCGCACCAAACAGTTGTAGTAGTAGCCCGCGGCACGCATGCAGCGCATTCGCCAGATTTGAACGCGCCCTTAACGAAGAAAATTTGATACAAAGGCGACCCGTCAGTTGAGTAAATTCTAGTTACATTGTAAGATTAGCGATATACGAAAGACAGATATTAAAATGGAAATTTATGGATGCAGAAAATAGGTATAAAGATTAGAAAGAAAATCTGTATTCCGTGCCCACCCTATCGGGTTATATATAACATCATGGTTTGCCCAATTTTTGTTAAATAAGAGTTTTGTTTTGTTGAAATTTATTTTTAATTGGTATTTTTACAACACAAATTACACATAAAAATATATTTTTACTACACCATAAGCAAAAGTTAAAATGTCAATGTAGACATTTAATAATTATTTTCAAGCAAAGGCAAAAACAATTATTTATTGGTTTTCTCATAAGTACAGTTCACCCGTTATGTGACCGCTACCAATAGGCACCACCAGTACCAGTAACAAGGTAATGAGTTGCAGATGCGTTGCTTACCTATAAGTGACAAAGAGGACAAACAGAAAAAAAGATATTTCTTTTCCTTCTCCATTCCCGTCCAAGTCATCTCCTTTTCCTATCCCTCTCTGATAAGCATGGGAAAAGGAAAAAGGAGTATAATTAGGCGTCTGGCACCTCACTCATCAGACGAAATGTAGAATACTTCCACTTCACTCTTCTGTGAGGTCCTGGTATTTTACCGGTCGAGCCGGCCCATTTGTGCTGCTGGCTCGCTGGTTCTGCTGCTGGCTCTACCACTGTTAAAGTCTCCGAGACTTAACAGTGCTATCAACACCTCTAGGGTCTTTGAAGAGATGTTGATTGCTAGGGTAAACTCCACACAGAGTGCTCACGTGCAGTAGTGACGGATTCGTTCAAAACCAGTCAATAAAAATTATCTGAAAGTACATCTACTAATTACATCGTTGCCTTGCGATCTACTTAACAAAACCACTGTTACAGCTTTTCAAAGCTATTTAATACTGACTGAAAACAAATTACTACCAGTAAAAAATGCTTCAAATAGCTATTTACAATCATCCTTAAAAATAGACCATAGCTTTCTGTATTGCAATTGCAGCATGCACATTTATTTCATCTTGATAATGATCCATGTTGAGGTGCTTCTGATGACGTCATCGCAGCAGGCATCTGGTCCATGTTGCATCATTATTCATCCAAACATTAAAACTAGTATGTATTTAATTTTCTTATTCTACTTCTATAAAACATTTTCTTACATTCATTCACTGCAGCACAATTATATAAATAAAAATAGATAAAAGTGTTTGAAAATGTGCATATGTAGAAAGAAACAAAAAAAAACAAATGCCGTTACAATAAAGTTCAATAAAGGATTGGTTACAAATACCTAATCCAAAATTGAACCTTGTTAATTTGGGAAGAAATCCCAAAGAGCTTCACCAATGTTTCACTGGGAAGTGAAACTTTGGTTAAACTATTTACATTAAGATTTCTATGAGCAAAGTAAAAATAAAATATATTAATAACTACTGCTTGCACGCAGTTGACATAGGCATGAAGTAATACATAATTACAATATATATATTAATATAACAGAATTAAATATTATTTGTAAAAGTTGGCATCTTTGCTTCCACTCCCACCATAGTTGTAGTTGCTTCCAGGAATCTGCCTGTTGAACTGAGACCGCTGAGTTTGAGATTGCTTCAACGTCTTCGCGCGGGCTGCAAGTTGAGACACCAGTTGAGCGGGCGTGAGGTGCGCTATTGAAATATGTTCATGGTTGGCCACACCTCCACTCGGATTAAACACTGATTTGGAATTGAGCAAATCTTCGTCCACAACTTGAGTATGTACCGTTGCTGTAAAGTCTTGACGAACAATGGAAGTTTCAGCGTCGCAAGTCTTCGTAGTTTCACGGATATGACACACTTCGCAGAACGGGTTCGTCGTTTGAACTGCTGCATCTGCCATATTCTTGTTGCTTTTCTTTTTTGAGCGCAAAACAATGTCACTTAACCCTATTGTTGAAATTATGTTATCAATAACTTGTTTATTTTGCTGCACTGTCTCCGATTCACTTTTAGTTTTTGTAAAATAAAAATCCACAGGTGCTTGCCTCTTCAACGGAGAGCAATATTTGGGAGTTAAGCTCTTAGTTTCTTGATCAATGAGGGCATTGTTTAGAAATAAACGATTTGGCATTTCTAACTTACTAAGCTTAGCCAATGCTTGAAGGCAGCGGTCTAACACTGTGAATGCAAAACATATAAATGAGACCAAAACATTCTATAATGATAGAAAACATTTAAAATGGGACTAAAACACATTTAAATAGATAAACAAATTTTTAACCTTGATACCTTGTCACTAGAAAAAGCACCATGAGGAATCTTCAAATACATATACAAATAGAACTGTTATGTAGTTTTATTACATTAAGATAAACATAAAAATCATTAATTTCAGATCCAAAGATTTATGACTAAAAAGCACTTAAGTTCATTCAAATACCCTTTGATATAGACTAATATAATTAATAGATAATAGAAACATAGACAACTACCCACCCTTTACTCTGACTTGGGTAGCCACTGCTTTCTCCACAAATGTACCTGAAATAAACACATCAAATTCTATAAGACTAAGGAGTAAACTGATGTTACGAGTGTTTAAAAAATAAAACATAGTAAGATGTTACATATAAATATTGATCAAAATAACCATTACCTTTGTTTGGGGCCAATTTAAGATAGTCTTCTTTAGAAAGCTTGCCTTCAACAACCAACTGAAATATATATTTTTTATTAATAAAATTAAAAAGAATTAAAGTGTATTACGTACATATATTATTTATATATAACCAACTAGATATAATTACTTTAGCTAAAGCATCATATGGTTGTTCATTTGAAGTTGGCATATTAATAGGAAGAGCCTGAGGGACTGCAGGACTGCTTTCAGGTGGAGGAGGAACCATAGAAGGAATTGTATTCATGATTGGTGCTGGAGTAAGCTGCGGCAGTCCAAGGTTTAAAGATTCTGTTTGTGCTCCATAGTCAAATCCTGCACAAGGATAAGTTGTATTTTGTATATATGAATACCCAGGTGCCCCTCCAGCATATGCAGTTAAATGAGTATTTGAATAAAAGTCTCCCTGTGTAGTTTCCCCTTCAGAATTTGGAAGTGGTATTTGTGGGACTGGCCCTAATAAATCATTTGGATACAGAAAAGAATCTTTGTTCTCTAAGGAGGGCCTTTTATTGCTATATTTATATTTTGAAGATCTTGGTGAACGACTTCTGCTGCGCCAACGTGGGCTATGCCTATGCGGGCTGCGACGCCGTGGACTGTGTCCTCTTGGGCTGTGTCGCCGTAGGCTGTGTCGCCGTGGGCTCCGTCGACGTGGACTCCGTCGATGTGGGCTATATCGAAATGGACTACGCCTAGATGTACTCTGAGGTCCAGGGCTATGTCCACTTTTGCCGCTTTGTCTAGAATATTTATAATTAAAGTTTTTGCCTGTTCTCCAATTAGGGCTTTCCTGATGGTATTTTTGATTAGATTTGAGGTGTGGGTTAAAACGCTGGGGTTTATATTCGCATTGTTTAGTACTATAACTTTTTTTATCTTTTGAACGCTCTCTTTTTGGTGACTTTGCATCACTTGGGCTTGAGTGTTGTGAATTCCTTATTTCAGGACTATGCAATTGAACTATTCGTTTTGAGGGAGCGGCCGAATCATTTAGAAAGTCATCAAGTTCAGTTCCAGGAGGCTTTAGGTCCTCAATTGAGTCTAAGTGTTTACTTAAATATTCTTTCACTTTCACTTCTTTATCTTTCTTGATGGCTTCATTTGTTTTACGTAGATCTCGTCGACTACCAGGTTTTATGTAATTATCCAATTGGCTAGAGTGCCCGTAACTATTATTGGAATATCTTCCTGAAGATGTATCGCGCGGTTGAACTTTCTTCTTTTGATCCTGCATTAACGTGTCTTCTTTCGGATCTCTGTGTTCCCTACTATCTCTGATAAGTTCACGGAGATCCCGTACGCCATCGAATATTGCGGCGTTAATTCGTGATCTCGAACTTCGGGTTGGCGGCGCTTCTTTAACGTCCCAGCTGTCTATTACACTTAGACCTTCCATAAATTCTTCCTTATTAAAATCATCGAAAAAATCGCTTGGAATGTCCTCATCAGAAACATTATCTTTAGGAGATTTCATTATACTACTCAATACACAAGAAAATTAATCGCTTTAACATTTGATTTTTAAACCTAACCTAGCCGTTAATCCCTAAAGTGACACACAATTATATAAAACAAAATCTCTATATTTAAGATTAAGTAAAAAAGAATATGATAGAATATTAGAATATAATTGTATTCCGCACCACACTGCATCTACTTCCCAAAAAACTGTCAAATTGGTACATATTTCATAAAATTGTCAAACTATCAAAGGTTTAAACGAAACGTGACACTTGCGTGACACTGACGTCAACAAATACTGAATAATTTAACAATCTGTATTTTTACATTGTTATTATTTTTAAATTAAAGTTAAAAACTAGCACTTGGCCGTGAAAGATACATTTAATATATACACAAAATCCTACGTATTCGGTCTTCACTTGATTATAATAAATATCAGGCTATCTGTAAACAGAAACGGGTGACAGTTTGAGACTTCGTGCAACTGATACTCTTCATTCTTTCGTTTCTACCTCAGGTTTCTACCACATGGTAATCATCTTTTACCGTGAACTGGGTCGTCCACCCACTGATCGTCACACCGTCCAAAGCATTTATCAGTCGTCCATTACATTTCATTTTCGTTGTCTGTCTGGATTTGTCTATGGCAGTCTATGTCTTCGTCGTGCCGTTTTGTGTTTATCTACCAAACTACCAAATACCAATACCAAAGCCAAACCATTGCCAATTACCAATCTGTACCAAGTACCAATCTTTCAAACTTCAATAAATTATGTTTAAAACTATTCGTATAAGTAGCGTAGTTTTGGATTGGAATATTATATAAAATGGAGTGTACACAAAGGATTGAATGTACACAAGAATTATTTCAAAATCCGCAGGAGAGAATTTTTCCTGAACAGGTATAAATATTGTTTGTTTACAATTTAAATTAAAAATATATATATATATTGATACATTTTATGTCCCAGACACTGCAATTGAATTTTTTAACAAGTATATGCTTTTATTAATTCCCCCAAGATAGTTTTGTGCATTTGGGTCCAGGTATTGTCCTAATAAAGGTCCATCTGGTAATTAAGTGTAAATGAGAAGCTATATCTAGCTATTACATATAATAATTATATCTTTAAAAAAATATGGCTATGCCCAGCAGAAGGATGAAAAAGGTTTAACTTGACAGACTGAAAAAACATGTGCCTAACCATTTCTATTTATTTAAAAAATTACTTTTACCTACAGATTGGATTCTTGGGTATATGCGGAACAAAGTATCCAATAAGGAAAGGCCCAAACAAAATAGGAAGGGATCCAGGAACTTGTGACATTGTCATAAATTTGAATGTAAGTTATTTTTTTTTATTAGATGTAGGGATTGCAAACGGGAAAAACGGATCTGGTATTCTGGCGGATCCTGCATCATTAAACATTAACTGGATCTGGTACCAATATACCCGATTCGGTAAATAATAGAGCTGTTGCATGAGTTTAAAGTTATTATCTTTAATACTTTTTTCAAAATCAACATGATTTTCTAATAATTTATAATGAGACAGGACTAAGACAATTATATTTTTTATATTAAAATTATTATTTACCGTAAGTTTAATAAACACAACAAAATTAAAGAAGATAATTGTGCCATACATTAGACAGATTCATCAAATCATGATGGTGTCTGACATCAATATAAGACTTGTTTCTTAGCGTTCTCAAATACTTTGATAAATATTGTGATTTCAATAATTAAGTAAGGTTAATTTTAAACATTAGATTTTATAAAGTTACTTTTTTAAATAATTATATATATATAAAATCTATTTGTGTGAAAGTGAAATCTAGGTAGCCTGAGCTTGTCATTAC
>JWHW01041066.1:386075-397979 GCA_000931545.1 Papilio glaucus
GTGAATGAATCATTAGAAGGTAAAGGCATGAAGATGAATGTAGATAAGACGAAAGTAATGGTGTTTGAAAGAGAACAAAGCAAGCAATTGAAATAAATGTAAACAAGTACTCTGTAAGGTTCAGGATATTTTTAATTGAGGACTTAGATTTAGATCTCTTCTTAATACCAATCTTGTTGCATCATATTAATATTTGCCATTTCATGCATATCATGTCTAATATTTGTCATCATGAGCAGAATAATAACACAAATAACAGTGGTAGAGCCTACAACATCTCTTGTACGAAATGGCTGGCTCAACTGCTGAAGTACAATACACACACCACTTTGTGAGGTACCATAAGTAGGGGTGAAGTAAAAGTATTCTTCTGTGTCATGTCTGAGGAGTGAGGGGATGAATTTCCTATGGTGTTATAGATGTTCATGGGCATTGGTTGGATCAAATAACATTAGGCGATCAATTGCTCTTTTGCCTCCTTATTGAAGCTCTACTGTACTATCCTATAACAAATTGTTATTATATTTTTATTTATTAAGTTCTATTTGTTCTAGTCAGTTTCCAGGCAACATGCAGTTATAAACATTTTAAATTCCAATGAATTTATGATCATGGACTTGGGCTCAGCAAACAAAACAAAGTTACTTGAAGTAAGTTGTCTTGATTGCTAATTGTATTATTAAGGCATCAATCACTTCACTACACTGTTCATTTTTGCCAAGTTAAAATGTTTTATTTGCAGAAAACTTTGCAACCATATATGGCGCATCCATTGAAAAATGGTGATACTGTACAATTCGGACAGATCTTTGGTGTATTTATATTGCTTGAGGATGAGAATGATTTACCATTGACTCAAGCCATAGAGGTTCCTGATACTCCAGTGCTAAATAAACATGCATCAAAATTGAAGAATTTTCCAACTACTGTCATACCTGAATCTCCCGATGTCAGTGATAAGGTAAATTGTTTTTAATTATTATTCATTAAAAATCCTATAAATTGCATTTCACTGTTTTTAAATATGCTTTTTCCACAAAATATAGAGAAGGATGGTAAAGGGAAAAAAAGAGAAAGAGATAGGTCGTCTGACACCTCACTGTACAGATGAAACACACACATAATTTTGTGTGATGTGATTGTGTGATGGGTAGCGCCCATAGACATCCGCAACAAGCAAATGTGTTGCGGATGCGTTGCCTACCTTTAATGGACAGAGGAGGGATAGAGAGAATAAAGGAAATTTCCTTTTGCCCGTTAACCCCCTCCCCGTCCAATCCTCTTCCCGTTCCCATCCTATCCTTATGATGAAAGGGTGGGAAGGGGAAGAGGACTGAAATTAGGTCTCCGGCACCTCACTCAGATCAGACGAAACGCAGAATACTTCTATTTCACGCCTGTTTTCTGTGAGGTTGTGGTATCTCACCGGTCGAGCCGACCCATTCGTGCAACAGATGTTGTTGTTGCGGGCTCTACCACTGTTAAATATCTATATTCACTTGAAGTGACTATATGACTATTTATGATTACAATTTTGATTATTTTATTTTTCTGAGCTACCTTCTGTAAATTTGTTGAGCATCCACTGTTGAATTATTGCACACAATTTCAAAAAGTCAACTTATGATGAATCATGCATTGATGACTTTTAAACCTAGCGGTAATAGAGGTATCAAGAGTACCTGGATATTTAGTAGCAGATCCAAATTGTGGTAAAATATTATTTCATATCAAAATATCTGATATTGAAGATTTTTGTATGTATCCAAGTATTTGTATTTTTTGTTTCGTCATTTTGTTACAGGAGGATTCATTCGTTGCTCCATCACAGCCTAAAAGTCATGATGTATTTAGAAGTCATTCAAAAAATTTAATAAAACCGCTTGGGAAAACACTAGTGGTTAAGCCTTTAGAGGAAACTAAGCAAATTGACAATGTTTACTGGAATTCTTCCAAAAAATCTATTTCTATTAACATGGATCTAGATGAGTCTGATACTGATTTTATTCACTGTGCTACTTCTTTAAAATCTGTAGAAGCAAAAGTAGACCAAAATATTCATGAAATGGAAACACAAATTCCTTTCCCTCCTTCTGAAAATGAAGTCTTTGATGCTGTATATGCTGCTGACACTCAATTGTGTGCCGAAAGTTCCTTGGCTGCCAATATAGAGATTTCGAACACAAATATACCAAAAAATAACTCATCCGATGTACAAATCACAGACCAACAACCTAAAACAAAAATTGACTTGTATGTTAACAAAAAAGAAAACAATAGTATTTATAATGCAGACTCACAACAGTTAACAACTGCCGCTGAAAGTGGAGTTAAGGATCCAAAAAGTGGGACCAAAAATGTATTTAAGGACGAAGAAACGTCTAAAGCTAGTCTCGCTGTCTCTGACGAAGAAATTCTATTTCAAGAAGTTGATATAGAACCAATGGAGGAAGATTTTGGATCTCAACCATTATTGTTTCCAGAAATATTAGATGGTAAAGAAACCTTTACAAATTTCAATGTTGAAATATCTATAGGACCAAACATTAATAAAAACAATAAGTCGGTAGAGGGAGGTGAAAACAAATCTAATCGGTCTATTGATCGTGAAGATTTTGATTTGTTACCTACTCAACAAATTACCTCCGTAAAACAAAATAATACATCGACCACTGCAGAAACCATTATGGGTAATAATGACAAGATTATAACTTCGAATGTAAATCTCGATATAAATGATGATAGTACTGATTGTGAAGATGAGTTAATAGACAATACGGACAAAGTCAATATGAGTAACAAAGTTGCAGGACCTAATTGTTCTACACATAATGAAGATAGAATATTTCCATCTGATTCAGATACTTCAAAAATTACGGAAATTAAAACAAATTCAGATACACAACCTCAAGCTGTGTATAAGGCCAACGTAACAGAGTATTTACAAGATCATTCGTCAGAAGATTTGATTTTAGAAGATATGCTTACACAGGTTATTGAAGAAGTAGATAATCAAAACGAGTTGAATAATTATAAAAATCTGAAAGAGTCGTCTTTTGAAGATTTACCTACCCAGGTGTTAGGGGTAGATACTCCAGAAAAATTACGAAATGAAACACCTCAAGAAATAAGTCCATTTAAAGTTCCGTTTCAGTCTATTAAGAATATAAAAAGAAAAGAAATCACCAATAACTCTTTGAATACTTCCTCAAAAAATATTTTAAGCAGTTCTGAAGACAATGACCAAAATTTTTATACAGCGACCCAAGACGTATTTGATGACTTGTGTTCTCAAAAAGAACTAAGAGCAGAGAAATTGTTGTCAAATGTTAAATCTACAGAGAATGCACATTGTTTTTCCAATAGAGTAAATGTCATCAATGACAAATTTAGTAAATCCCACAGAAATCATCAAATCGAAGAAAATGACGTTGACATAGAACGGACACCAAGAAAAAGAAAAACTTCAAGTAGTAGAAGTAATTCAGATGTAGAAAGTACTCCCGAAAAATTACAAAAAAATAATACATTCCTGATAACCGAGCCACCTGATAGTCAAGAAATCGTAAAAACTATAACACTTAAATCAAGATCACTTGATACAGAACCATTAAGCGATTCAGAACAAGAAAACAGCACGACAGAACAATCCACGCCTATTCTGTTCCATAAACGTAAAAGAAATAAAAATACCAAATTAGATTTGTCAAAGAAATTTGAAGTAGAAAGTCTGCCATCTAGAACATTAACTAGAAAAAGGAAACCTACAGCTAAAGTCGAAAATAATAGCCCTGAAATTAAAAATGCTTTTAAAAATATACTTATGCCCAACATTTTCAGAGGACAGGAGGAAATTTACGATAGAGATATTATTGCCACTAACTTATCCCGAATGAAAAATAAAAAGAATAAGGAAGAAAATAAGAAATCAAATCAGAATGATATTACAAAAACTGCGCAAACAAAGCCAGACCAAGCAGAGGAATCAGATAAAGTAGACAAAGTGGACAAAATTGATAAAACTTCTGAAAAGTCTCAACATTCCCAGAATTCAAAGAAAAGCAGAACTGACACAAAAGATCGAATTATTGAAGGAAGAAAATCTAAATCTAAAATAATTGAGAATAATGATGTAGAGTCTACAAAACAACAACAAACTTCAAAAAATGATGCAGTTAGGCAACGAAGTACTAGGATTAAGCGAACAGAACATAATGACAATGAAATTAAACCTGAAAAAGACGTGAGCAAAGTGTCCACTATAAAGACCAAATCAAAACGTTCATACGAAGAAGAAATAAAGGATGAATCACCTGAAAAAGGAGTAAGGCGAAGCAAGAGACAAAAAACAACGAAGAAAGACATAGAAACAGAAATAAAGAGTACCAATCAAGCCAAAAGTAATAAGGTTAAGCAAGGAAATGGACAGCCCTCTGAAAAAAGTATAGTGTACAGACTATCTGATGAATCAGCCCCAAGTTCTCCTAAAAGTCTTAAGATGTCTTTGAAAGAGGATATAGCTTTAAATGTAAACAAATCTAAAACTGCAACAACTACAGATTCCAAGAGATTGTTAAGGAAAACTGCTTTAAAAGATACAAAAAGTCACAAAGTCTTATTTACAGCCTTTTCAAGTCCGGAAGTAAATAATGTACTGGAAAAACTTGGTAAGTGATCTTGTAACTTCTTGGAAGGTTTTTTCTTTCAGTTTTACTATTTTGTTTTATGAGTAATGTTTTTTGTGAACATATTTTTTTATGGAAGAACGAGCAAGTGATGCACATGATGTTAAATGACCGCTACCCATAGGCATCGGCAACAAGCAAATGAGTTGCAGATGTGTTGCCTGCCTTTAATGCACAGAGGTGGAGATAGTTAGGAATAAGCATTTCCTTCTCCTGTTCATCCCCTCCCCTTTCTAATCGTCGTCCCCTTCCCATTCTATCCTTGGTAAGTGAAACGATGGGAAGCGGAAGAGGACTGACACCGGGCCTCCGGCAGCTCACTCATCGGACGAAAGGCAGAAGCATAAAATACTCATGGTTGTCTTCTGTGAGGTCGTGGTATTTCACCGGTCGAGCCGGCCCATTCGTGCAACAGATGTTATCGTTGCGGGCTCTATCACTGTTAAACAACATATGTGCAAGTAGTGTGAAGTATTGCTTCCAGGCTAACGGAGGTATAGGCAGAGTAAAGCCATAGAAAACATTAGTTTAGTTAGACTATTTTAGAAGCTCCTCTGTTATGTATGATTCTATTGTTACAAATGTTTAAATTTGACTGCTGTGGCGGTAAATTATTATAAAGTTAATTTGTAGGTGCAGTCATTGTGACGGATGTGACTGCGTGCACAGTCGTGTTGACCTTGGAATTGAAACGAACTTTTAAAATGCTCTGCGCTGTCGGCTTGGGCAAACCCATCGTCGGCAAAACTTGGATCCATGCGTGTCACGACGCTAATATGATTGTTGGTAAGTTTTTTTGTCGCTCATCTTCAAACTAACAATTAATCTTTAACGTATTGAAAAAGTCTTGACAACCTAATATTTGACACACACAATTTTTTGTGAATGTCAAGTGTGTTCGTGGAATCAAATTTCCCAAGGCTATTCTCAAACCGTTAAGACTTAGCATTCCAAAACTTTATAAAGGCTTACAATGTACCTACTGCTTATATAGTGGTGTAGATTTGTTCTTTATCATATTAACAAATATGCTAAAATACGATTGGATGTTATATATTTTTAAAGCAATCGCTGGAGTTAAAAGATACATAAATAAATTAAAATAAAATCAAAATATGGAACAGCTTATTTGCTGATAGAAGAGTTCTCTATTATTGAAAGGATGTTAAGTTAATTTCTGGAATAGACGAACAATCAAATCTTATCTTTATAATATTCTCTGACTCTCTCTATCTCTTTGAGTGGAATGGAGAGGGCATTACTAGCCGTTGGTTGTCAGCTTAGCGAACCTATCTTGTGCCAAGCGAAGTCGATCTTCAAAGCAGTTACTGGTCCACTTCCTGGTGGACTGCAACCGTGGACTGTTGATCTAAGTAGGCGACATTCCTCTTTTTGATGTTCTATAAGAATGCGCGGTTCAGGCTGACGTGCTTTAATGTTATTGTATAGACAATAGAAGTGTATACATTACGTAGTTTTTTCACTTGGTGTCTTTCGTTACATTATGATTGAAGATCCTTGGCTGTACCTACTGAAGGACGAGCCAAGAGAAAAGCGGTTCAACTTCAGCTTGGAGCGCACGCTGACCGGCAAGAGAAGTTTCTTGAAGGGCTACAACGTGTCGTCGACGCCCAAAGTCGAGCCCACAGCTCATGAGATGAAACGTAACTTAACCTTTTTTATTTACACACCTATTTATAAGTCACTGATCGATTTTGAACCTCGTTAGTTTAAAATCGGTCTAGGTCGGTAATATGAACTGTCAGCAAATTGTGAACAGAATTCACAATTTGACATCTAATGTTTCGTCAAATTGTGAACTGTTATGTTTTGCTTGCGTTATCGGGTTTGTTTCTATGGAAGAAAATTATAGGTTCGGTTTGTTAGGTTGAACGGCATTTTCATATATATAAGAAAGGAATATTTTAAGAAGATGTTTATCAAATAAACTTCTAAAATAGGAATAAAAGTGGAAGAAGTATCACAGAGAAACTGAATAAATAGTCCAACTCGACCTGAGCAATTAATATTTTTGATCCGATGAATAAGATGCCCTTCATAGATGTTCTACTTTTACCAGAGGTAGAGCCCGCAACAACATCAGTTGCACGAATGGCCTGGCTCGGCTGGTGAAATACCACGATCTCACAGATGAAAGGCGTGAAGAAGAACTATTTTTCGTTTCGAAAGTAGTGTGAGTTGCCGAAGACCTAATTCTGGTCCTCTTCCCCTTTTTCAATAAAAATAATGGGAAGGGGAAGAGGATTTGACGGAAGAAGGGATGGATAGGAAAAAGAAATATCCTTTTTTCAGTTTTTCCCTTCCTGTACCCATTTAAGGAAGGCAACACATCTGAAACTCATTGCACTGTTGCAGATATCTATGGGTAGCGGTCAATATCAGGTGAAACGCTTGCTCATTTGCCATCTTCTACTGTAAAAAAGCCTCTTTTCCTCGTCATAAAAGCTAGCAGCTTACCTGTGACTAGGTTTTTGTGCCTGTTTATGGGTACTTTAAGCAGGTAATCTATGAGATTGTGATACTATCCTGGTCAAATCGGTTCATTACATACTAGATCTGCCACTTTGTTTTGTGTAAAAAAATTATGTTATTGTTTCAGTGATTGTTGAATGTTCTGGTGGTACGTGGAAGGAAGGAGGGCCGCGGTGGATTTGCATATCTGTTGCTGACGACAAGGCCCTCTGGCCCTCGCTGAAGCGGAGGGGAGCGGTGATCGTGCACCCGGAGTTCATACTGGGTGGAGTCCTCAGGCAAAATTTGGAAATTGAAAAAAATAAGTTGTCGTGAAATAATAAATGTAAATAATTTTATGCAGGAGCGGACCGTGAGTTTGTGGGCCCTGGTCTAATGTTACTGGGGGACTTACCCAAAAAAACAAGATCTTTAATTTTTATCAATCTATGTAATTGACGAAAAAAAAACGGATATAAATGATCATGTCAATTTCATCCTATTTTTTATTGTCGAGTAACTTGGGGCCCTGGGCTGCAGCCCAAAATGCATAATATAGATTCCTCCTGACCTTATGAGTACAAAATTATCTATATTGGCTTTATTATTATTATCTTTGTCGCTGGTTCGATTTACTGAGGCAGGTTTATTGAAAGAATCATATATATTTTTTTAATTAAACTTAATTAAGTTATGTTTAACTCGTATTTTAAAGATACCGATTTTGATGTTCATTTCAAATTGAACGTAGATCTAATCAGTTGTCGCAGAATATTTTAAATAAAAAAGTTTTAAGCAAAAATATATGAATATTTTAAATTACTTTTTAAACATTTTTAATTTGCTCCTACCAACTGCTCTAAATAGAGTTTAGTTATAATTTGTCTGCCACTATTTGTATGATTTCACTATAATTTGTCTGTAAAATTATTGCTTTTTTTAAAACCTGATTTACTTAATAAATATCTTAAAGTGTGTTTTATACTTTTTGCGCATCATCTTTTAACGTGTCAGTCTAAAAAGGCATCGCTGTGTCAAATAACTATTTTGTTATTTTGTACAGTTGTTTTTAATAAATAATATATAAATAAGTTTCATTTTGCTTTATTTTTTGCGATCGGTGTCTTCCAATTTGAATACAATATTTAGGGCCTTTGCTTACGACGATTTTTGTGAGCGCAGACGACGCGCGTTGAAACCGATTAGGTAGTATATTTGTAGTGGATTCGAATTAAATTAGTAAATACTAAAAATGATAATTATTTCACTCAATTATCTTTGCATACTATACAGTATACAGTATCCGGCAGAACACATGCTGGTAGCAGAGGTCTATAGGTACAGTCACTTGACTTGCCTGTCTGACGCCTTCTTATATAAAAAGATATAGCAGATATTTACATGCAGAATTCACAAAAACCTCGTCTTACAACCCTAACCCTTTTTTTTAAAACCGTTGCCATTATATATAAATGTTGATATGGAAGAACAGATCAATAGTGAGGACTATATTCCCAAATGTAATTTATTTTTGAATTCATATTATACCTTTTTTTACTGCAAAAGTTAAAGGTGTTTATCAAAGAAAACTTAAAAATGAGATTGAATAAAACAAGATAAATAAAAGTGAGACATTTATTGCTTTACAAACAGATAATAAATAATCAATATTTAATTGAAAAGAAAGACATTTTTACGGAATGTTCATCACAAAATACAAAAACATGTTTTATATACTTTTAAATATAACAATTACATAATTTAGTTACATTTAGAATTATATTACAATATAAGCCATTGCGTAATTACTATCTTTCTATACATAAGTTTTAAATAGTATTTAGGAGAATAATATTTCCAAATTGTTGTTCAAATTAATATTTTTGGACAAATAAAAAGTAAATCAGAGATTACTAATTATATCACACTGTTGTAATTTACTGGCCATAATAAAATATACACTTTTATAATTTTAATATCTATAAATTCATCAACAGAGATCCTCTGTTAAGCATAGGGGGCCTCCCACAAAAGAGGGTTTAGCCGTTACCAAGCAGATAGTTTACCCAATTCATGCAATTCAAGAGCATTAAACTTTTATGATAAAATAATTGATTTAAAATATATATTGTAAGTACTAATAAGTCTACCTAATTTATGAAACACTAACATACTTTGTGCTAACATCCATTTATAATACAATATATAGTACACTTATACGTAGAAACATATAAATAATAATTAAATATATATTTCCACGTAATATTACGACCACATAAATCTAATACAGCCATTTTCTATCTGTCACTAGTTTTAACTTGCCGTAATGTGACAGTCGGGCCGCCCTCGTCCAGCCCACCAGTTGGACTCCCGCATCCTTGAACAGGTCAATGGTCCATATTGGGAGGCGCCCCCACACTGTTTCGATTTCATTCCAGGACCTTTCTGCGAGCAATGTATACTGCACATTGACATTTAGATTAGTAATTCTTTGGGTTATGTTTGTCCTTGGTCTAATAATTCATAAAGAATTAAGCGTACGACTTTATATGGTATATTCGATTATAAATTCTTTAAAAATTATACAATTTTTCAAAATGAATAATTCGGTTACATGTTCTTCACGATTCCACTTTCAATGAAGTTCATTTCTTGATAGTGTAATTGTGATGAATTAATTGAAATGTTTTCTTTCAGTAATACTTATTACGTACGTTAACTTTCATACCGTCGATAAATAAAAATAATATTTATGACATAAATACAAGGATTACGCCTCCGGGTCCTTCCGCATAAGTTCCAGGTCCGCATCCATCATGTCCTTGACCAGTTGGTCGAATGTCACTTTGGGAGACCAGCCTAACTTCTGTTTCGCTTTACTCGGGTCGCCCAGTAAGAGATCCTGAAATTAGTAATGCAGAGAATAAGTCACAATAGTGACTCATCCAATAGGATGAGCAAAATTAATTTGTATCAAAGCATATTTTAATTTTAAAATCTGCAGTCTGAACTTTTTTGTAAGTGTATAAACATTCTCTCATGTTTTCTAAAATCAATGGAAAGCGTACCAAATCGGGGACTGTGTTTGCCTGCATCGGCTATTCCACTTGAAACTTAAAGAAGAGTCAGGCGAAAAGTTTTCCAACATATTAGTGAAATATATTAATCATTAATCAAATACTTACCACTTCAGTAGGTCGGAAGTACTTTGGATTGACTTTAACTAGCATCTGCCCTGTCTCCGCGTCGTGGCCTGTCTCTGCCACGCCCTCCCCCCTCCACTCCACCTTGCGGCCGACGTGCGCGAACGCCGCCTCGACGAACTCGCGTACGCTGTGTGCCTCGCCGGTCGCCACTACGAAATCTTCCGGCTCCTCTTGCTGCAGCATCAGCCACATCGCCTGATGGACATTATTAATATTACAAATTAGTTTAGTATTTGACTCTTGATTTACTATTTGTTTCTTAAATAGGTAAATGAATCATAAGCGACAAAAAAGTGGCAACGGAATCCAGCTCATGCAGAGAGTATGCGGAAAAATTGTTTTAATCCAATATAGCAGTATTTGTAATTTACCTCTACATAGTCCTTCGCGTGCCCCCAGTCCCGTTTACTATCCAAGTTGCCGAGTTCCAAGCACGACATAAGACCTAGGGTAATTTTGGCGACGCCCCTGGTAATCTTTCTGGTGACAAAGTTCTCACCGCGGCGCGGACTCTCGTGGTTGAATAAGACCCCATTGCAGGCGAACATGCCGTAAGCCTCGCGGTAGTTGACCACTATCCAGTATCCGTAGAGCTTCGCACACGCTGGAAACGAGTTAGACAGCTTATTGACAGTTTTTGACAATAGTGATAGGTTCATTGGTCATGAGCCATTGATCATATTCGTATTCAAGGAATCCATGTATACCATCGAAACTTACCATATGGAGACCTAGGATAGAACGGTGTCTTCTCATTCTGAGGGACTTCTATCACCTTCCCGTACAGTTCTGATGTCGACGCCTGGTATATTTTGGTCTCTTTCTCTAAACCGACAACGCGAACCGCCTCTAGTAATCTCAACGTCCCTAAAGCATCCACTTGTGCTGTATACTCGCTTAATTCAAATGATACTTTGACGTGTGATTGAGCTCCGAGATTGTAAATTTCTTTCGGACGAGTCTAAAAAGAAGATATTTTATTCAGATAAGTGTAATTTCTTTACTTATAGAAATAAGTTCCTATTAAAGGAAAAAATTAATTGTATATAATATATATGTATACAATATTCACATTTTAGCGATTAATAGAAATTTACAAATTAGTTAATATTTTTTAAACTTCAAATACGTTAAGTGAAACGTTGTCTCAACGTGTATTGTGTGCATGGCAATGTTGTAACAGATACATAGTATGGAACTGCAAGCGGGGACGTTTGGCATAGGCCTCGAGTGCCAATTGTTATAAACAAGCAGTTCTCGAGAATGATTCGGGGACTTGCAAGAGTAATTACCATCAGCAATTTATTTTGGAACTCATCGATGTGACGTCACTATATTTTAATGACACATGTTTGTACACTTAACTTTTATACAATCTGAGTGTACACAAACTGAAAAATAGTAGGATAATAGATACCTATCAGCCCTAATACTGGGAACTTAATCAGACATCAAGATTTTACTTCCAGCTATTAGATATTACTAATTGTTTCAAAGTTTATATACAGATAAGCTTATCGATTGTTAACGCGATAAATATT
>JWHW01041066.1:400129-413862 GCA_000931545.1 Papilio glaucus
TTAATATTTTTTAAATTTCAAATACGTTAAGTGAAACGTTATCTCAACGCCGTGTATTGTGTGCATGGCAATGTTGTAACAGGTACATGGTATGGAACTGCAAGCGGGGACGTTTGGCATTGTAGGCCTCGAGTGCCAATTGTTATAAACAAGCAGTTCTCAAGAATGATTCGGGGACTTGCAGAGTAATTACCATCAGCAATTTATTTTGGAACTCATCGATGTGACGTCACTATATTTTAGTGACACATGTTTGTACACTTAACTTTTATACAATCTGAGTGTACACAAACCGAAAAATAGTAGGATAATAGATACCTATCAGCCCTAATACTGGGAACTTAATCAGACATCAAGATTTTACTTCCAACTATTAGATATTACTAATTGTTTCAAAGTTGACATACAGATAAGCTTATCGATTGTTAACGCGATAAATATTAATATTCTGAACGTAATTCCGATACATTTATGTTTTTTATTAGAATATTGGTAGATTATTAAGCTATAATATGGTTCACGACAGTAGTCGGAATGGTGGATTTGAACCCACGACATCAAGATCGGCAGTCCATACCCTTAACTATTGAGCTATGCGCGCTTCACATATATGGTTTGAATATATGATATGGCCCATTGTGAAATTGAAATAACATTCCATTATTCGTGAACACTATGCTAGCAACACGACCGGCAATAATAATAGCGTATTATACGCCACCATTGTGGATAAGTCGGTTTGTTTACGTTCACACTGTATACTGACGCCGAGCAGTCGCACACATAAAACACTTCGCTTGTAATACGAATAGTCCGGTAGTACTAGGATAAAATACGCCATTACGTTTAGCGACGTAACGGATCTGTGTCCATGTGTGGTCTAACAGTGGTAGAGCCCGCAACAACAACATCTGTTGCAAGAATGGGCCGGCTCGACCGGTGAAATACCACGACCTCACAGAAAACAGGCGTGAAGCAGAAGTACTCTGCCTTTTGGTCCGATGAGTGAGGTGCCGGAGGCCTAATTACAGTCCTCTTCCCCTTCCCACCCTTTCTTTATAAGGATAGGATGGGAACGGGAAGAGGATTGGACGGGGAGAAGGGGTGGGGAAAAGGAAATATCCTATTCCTGTCTATCCACTCCTCTGTCCATCAAAGGTAGGCAACGCATCCGCAACACATTTGCTTGTTGCGGTTGTCTATGGGTAGCGTTCACAGAACATCAGGTGATCCGCTTGCTCGTTAGCCACCTTCTACCATAAAAAAAAAAAAATGTGTGTGCTTTCACTGGCGTATAAATTTGTCGCGATACAATGTTTCTCCCTATCTTTCGCTCTGAAAAAACAGAGACGACAACGTTTTCCGCAGTGAAAACCCACGGTTAGTAACGCAATACCACCAATCGGCCGCTGATAATTAGTCCTTTTAACATAATATGTTTGTATAAAAAGTTATATCAAAAGTCGCATTTGATGGTTACTTTGCGCCCGCTTTCGTATAACTATTATTAACATGATCATTATCGTTTTACGTTACTGAAGCCGGATTTATAAAAAATATAACGAACCATGATCTACACTTACAATGCTAATATAAAACTCGATTATTAGACTGTCATTCATGAGAATGTTTGTATGTGTTGAAGTTTGTTACTCTTTCACGCAAAAACGGCTTAACGGATCTAGATGAAATTTGGCACTGAGGTAGATTATAATCTGGAATAGCACATAGGCTACTTTTTGTCCTTAAAAATTCAACGGTTCCCATGGGATTTTTTTATGTTTTACAGGTATATATTTACGTATATAAAAGGCGATGTATGTATGTGTTTCCTATAGATTCCGAAGCAGCTACTCGGGCGAAGTCGGGGCGGATCACTAGTTCTTTAAATGCACGGGAATTTTACTATATATACTCAAGTTCTATCTTCAAATTTCAAGAACAATCATTTATTAGCATTTACATTTTACACCTCATTGGTGTGGCTATGGGAACATAACCCACAGGGGGTTGGCAGAGATCAAGGGCATGTTGAAAGGATGAGATAATATGAGTAACAAGACAAATTTTTACTTTTATATTATTATTTTACAGATTATATTGTTTGTTCCCGATGTTTCAGGTACTTTACAGCGCTAATGGTCATGGGGGAACCAATTATGATAAATATAACCAACAAATGGAAATAAGTAATCTCTGCCAACCACTCTTATGGGCGTAAAGATAAACATACAATAATGTACTAGTGAAAATTGTTCCCAGTTTCTATGTTATTTGTTAATACAAATACAATGTACAATTCCTAATGAAGGTTTCTACTTTATTAGGAACCTGATGTACATGCACATTGTTAGACTTGAGAGTACACATTCTGTCCCTATTACTGACAATAGAAAATGAAATAAGTGATCATTATACCATAAGCATTGTACAGGATGTATATTATATAAGACAAACATTTAGATAATACCATTACAAAAGCTTTCTCATGGTTTTAAGTTGAACCATTTGACTGCCATACATTTTATGAACAATGTTGGCCACCTGAGACCACACATAGTAACCAATTTAACTTATTTAAGCTTACAGATTGAGCATTGCCTGAGCTCTACTGCAGTAAACATTTTGAGAAACTTTGCACCACATTCACAATGTTCACCGCAATGAATGATCTGCTAGAAATTTTAAACAAAGAATCAAGTTTATTTTATGTATTAATTAACTTACCTTAGAAATAATACTAATAAGGCAAGTGGTGTCGGTTAGATCACCATAATGTAGGTGCATTTTTCCTCCAGTATGGCATGCTGGCTGTCCATAGAGGTGTTGAATACGACCAGTGTTAAATGAGGAGGAACGTCGTAAAATCCCATGCACTTCATATCCCTTTTCAATCAGAAATTCCGCCAAGTAGGAACCATCCTAAAATATTTTTTGTAATTGTAGTTATTATTTATTTACTATTATTATATTACTATTTATTATTTAATCAAATACAGTTTGTATTCAAGAAAAATAATAAGTAAATTTTATTCGAAACCTAAATAAATTAGGCAATATTTCTGTTTGTATACATGTTTTATACCGAAAATCTTTTATTTTATACAATAATTCATCATTGAAATACGTGTACGAATGAATACTTTGAAAATGATTAATTGTTAACGACATAAAGGAAACTTACATACCTGTCCTGTAATTCCAGTAATGAGTGCTACTTTTCGGTCACCATTAGCATTAGAATTTTCTCCAGACATTGTATTTTGTTATTACAAAAAATATAAATACTTTTTAAATCTTACGCCCAATAAAAACACGTCTTACGCTGGGAAAGCCGGTAAAACATTGATATTTGATATTGATAAGCTTATCATGAAATACATAGACTAGTTATATGTTATGAACACTTGATTGCTTGATTTCACTAAAAATATTTGGATTCATACAGTGTTAATTATAATTAGTTAAAATTTATCCTACAGTTTATGAATTTATTATAATATAAACAATCGGCAGTAAGTAGATAAACAATAAAATAGTGTTAAGAGAGGACGCTGCACGACCCAAATTTAATCGATTCCAACAAACCGAAATCGAATTGAATCGATGTTCTCGTTAGAAAAGACGATGATCAGAAACGGTGCAGTGATTAAAATATCTCTTGAGATTTATTAGTGGTTGCCTTTATGATTGATATAATACATTTTTGTGAATTTATGGCAATAATTTAAGAAGACCAGATAATTTAACTAGAAAATTTTAATGATTGTTGATGAATCAAAAACATAAGACGTTTAGACATTTAGTCTAATGTTTTCGATTCATCGATGTATGTCAATTAGATATCAATTGTCATTATCAAATCAAACCACTCATGGCCAGTGGCCACTCATCACTTGAAAAGTCAAAGAAAAGTAGTATATATTATATGCTCTTTGATATATAGTTTACGCCAGTTGACACATACACATACATTGCATGTTTTTTTATACTATTATACACTCTTTGATTTCGGATTCCGGCATAGTATATCTGTATATTGTATTGTACCTACTGGAATGTATGTACATGAAGGACGATAAATTAGCAGAATTTAGTTTACTTCAAACTCGTGTACTCGTTTTCATCTTAATGTTGGGCGTCTGATATCGAGTTATGCAGATTCTGTTTGTATAATTATTTCACTTTATAGAGTACTATGTACATAGATAATTTATAATATCTCTAAAAGTTTGTTATAAAGTTGACATTTAGTAGTGAGATAAGAGAACTTATAAAAGTCGTGTTAAAAGTTAGTGCAAAAATAACTAAAGTGTAAAAAAAGGAAATCATCAGCATGCCTGATATAAAGATCACTCCTTTAGGAGCTGGTCAAGATGTAGGACGTAGCTGCATACTTCTGTCCATGGGCGGTAAAAATATTATGTTAGATTGCGGAATGCACATGGGATATAATGATGAACGAAGGTTTCCGGATTTTTCCTACATTGTTCCAGAAGGCCCTATTACAAGTCAAATAGACTGTGTCATAATATCTCATTTTCATCTGGACCATTGCGGCGCATTGCCCTATATGTCCGAAATGGTTGGATATACAGGACCAATTTACATGACCCATCCAACAAAAGCCATAGCTCCAATTTTGCTAGAAGACATGCGGAAGCTCATTGTGGAGAGGAAGGGAGAGTCAAATTTTTTCACATCACAAATGATCAAAGATTGTATAAAGAAAGTAACTGCTGTCACCTTGCATCAGTCTGTCATGGTAGATAATGAGTTGGAGATAAAAGCATACTATGCTGGACATGTCTTGGGTGCCGCTATGTTTTGGGTGCGAGTTGGCAATCAATCTGTTGTATACACCGGCGATTACAATATGACACCAGATAGGCACCTAGGGGCTGCATGGATAGACAAATGCAGGCCAGATTTAATGATAACAGAATCAACATATGCAACAACTATCAGGGATTCAAAACGGTGCCGTGAGAGAGATTTCCTTAAGAAGATACATGAATGTGTTGAAAAAGGAGGCAAAGTACTGATACCAGTATTTGCACTAGGAAGAGCCCAAGAACTATGTATTCTACTGGAAACATATTGGGAGAGAATGAATTTAAAATACCCTGTTTACTTTGCCTTGGGTCTAACTGAAAAGGCAAACAATTATTACAAAATGTTTATAACATGGACTAACCAAAAGATTAGGAAGACTTTTGTTCAAAGGAATATGTTTGATTTTAAGCATATAAAACCTTTTGATAAATCATACATAGACAATCCTGGAGCTATGGTTGTCTTTGCCACTCCAGGTATGTTGCATGCTGGTTTGTCTTTAAACATATTTAAGAAGTGGGCTCCATTTGAACAGAACATGTTGATTATGCCAGGCTTTTGTGTGCAAGGTACCGTTGGTCACAAAATTCTCAATGGAGCAAAGAAAGTAGAATTTGAGAACCGTCAAATTGTTGAGGTTAAAATGGCTGTAGAATATATGTCGTTTTCAGCTCATGCTGATGCAAAGGGTATAATGCAATTAATACAATACTGTGAACCAAAAAATGTGTTGCTGGTTCATGGAGAAGCTATAAAAATGGAGTTTTTAAAGGATAAAATTGAAAAAGAGTTTAAGATCAACTGCTATATGCCCGCTAATGGTGAGACAAGTACAATTAGTACTCCCACAAAAATACCAATTGATGTTTCTTTACGACTACTTAAAGCTGAATCTGTGAGATACAATGCACAGCCACCAGACCCAAAAAGACGTAGAATTGTTCATGGTATTTTATGTGTGAAGGATAACAGACTTTCATTCCTTGATATTGATGAAGTTTGCAATGAAATTGGCATTAATAGGCATGTGATTCGTTTCACGAGTACAGTCCGATTCGAGGATAATGGTCCCACTGTCAAAACTGCTGAAAAACTTAAAGCATTGCTAGAAGAAAAACTACAGGGATGGTCCATCACAATATCTGATGGTAATATATCTGTAGAATCTGTCCTCATTAAGTTTGAAGGTGACAATGACAATACAAAGAACATATATGTTTCATGGACTAGTCAGGATGAGGACTTGGGTAGTTACATATTAGGTCTACTTCAGTCTATGGTACAGTAATATTGTTCTCAGTATCATTCAAATAATTTCCAGTGATTAAGTGTAGCAGTCTACAAACTATGCATATTGTAGCCAAACTTTAGCCTTGTACCATATTCTTATCAGTCTTGGCAAGACATGAAACACCTAATTGAGTAAATAATAAATAAAAATACTGTAGATAAATAGATTTAATAAATAGATTATTTTCAACATTGATTTTATTTACACCATGTGATGTCAATATTACATTTTCCTTGATACCATAAATACTGTAGTTGATTCATTTTGGAAAGACTGGAACCTTGAAGGTCTATTATCGTATGTTGTTGCTCCTGGAATAAAATAATGATAAATCAAACTGGGCATATTAAAGTGTTTATTAAGAACAAATTGGTGGTAAAGGACTTGCATGTTTAAGGAAAAACAGGGATAAGTATGATTGGATCCCTTTTAATTCACTAAATAGTAGGCACAGAGCACAGCGATAACCCTAAGATAATCATTTTAAATTAAATGGTGTAAAGGATTATCACAATGTGAATGAAATGCTGGTAACTAATGTATTAAACGTTGGTAAGGTTTAAAGTAGTATCCGTCTAAATGTCTTTTCAATTACTGCATTGTATGTGACCAATTTTTTAGAAGTTAGATTGGGTATAGTAAGCTATCCTTGATAAAGATCCTTTTTAACATGTACAATTCCGTAGTACATTAGTTTGATCTATCTCGTAATGCTTAGTCATTGTTTGTTCGTGAGATAAAGTTTTATCTCGCGTTTGACCAAAAAAGAATCTTTGTAAATATATCACACTGCAATTAAAGAAAATAAACTGAAAGTCAACTCAGTCAGCATGTCTACCAATAAATAAAAATATACTTTTTATTAATTTTGTGAAATGAAAACACATTTTTTATTGTATTCCACGCGGACGAAGTCGCGGGAACAGCTCATTGTACCTATTTATGTCGTAGAGCAATTAGATTGTCATTTTAGTGTAATCTTGTTTGCGACCATTTGTTTGTGGGCTAAACATAAACTGGTGCGAGATATCTCGTACTTTTTAAAGTAAATATTTGATAAGGCGTCTAAAAGTATAGCCGGGTTTATGGTAACAGATAACAATTGTGGTTAACAGTTAACACACAAGTTTTTTAAGCACGATTACACAAATTAGTTATTACGGTAAAAAAAAAATTGTGATCAAAGGTCGAACACGAATAATGATTGAATACATCTAGAATTTGATTCGTGCTGTCACGGTCGGAAGTTCGTTGCCTTCCTATAATCAATAAAGATATTTTGACGCTCTACTTAAGAGAAGGACTAACAACAGGTGGGTTCACTTATTTATTTAAAAAACGCACATTCCCACTGAACATTGGTGATATAGCTTAGTATAAGTTTATTTTAACTCATGGTCAGGGGGATTCGAAATTATATTTTAGACAGAACAAGTCTATCTAAAGTTTTGAATAAGCAGACTTTTCCTACCCAATTAGACGTTTGAGGTGATTGATATTTTTATATAATACTATCTAAATACTAACTGAAAACACCCGATTCGCTGGGCTTATTTCTCCTAATACATTATCGGATAACAAATTTTAAATCCCTGTATCTTTTATACCCCTACAACCACCCACATGCAACCACCACGATGACACATTTGTTAAGGCTAAAACCACCCGCAATAACAATTGCTCTGCGTTGTGTAGTTTTGGCTAAAAAGTGAAAATAAGAACGCACACGTCTATTTATAAGAATTACCATTGCAGGAGGAAATAATCTCTTGAAGTCACCCTTATGCAAGAATTCTCTATGAGCTTTGAGCAAACTTCTTCTTAACTTGACACCAAGGCAAGGTCTACACAGACCGCAAACTTGTGAATCTTCGCAACGATCTCTGCATTTTGTACTGCATTCATCACTCCACACTGCTATGTTTTTCTGTGCAGACACCATATTTTCTGCTTGGGATTGTTCCCTAAAATAAAAAAATAAACATGTAGCTAAAAACTTTTTACAGGAAATATTTACTCCCTCGATGAAGCATGGATGTAAACGGTACATGTAAAATTGCTAGGCTAAGTTAAGTCGCTAATCAGTTATGCCACTGCGGAAGTTAAAAGAAAGTGAGTCAGTTATGCTACTTTGTTTTGGTAATAAGTGTATTGGAGTATGAGTTGTTCCGTACATCATAATTTGAAGGTTTACGTTATCTCGCCACAACTAAAGGTTTTGGCACATTAGACAAACTTGATGCCAACTCTACTACAATCGTACCACTATGACCCCTTTTTCTCAAAGCGACTAGCCGGCTCCGATTAATATTTCTTTGATTAATACATGTACACGATATAACATTTTCATGCTTTAGATATATCGATGCACAGATACAGATGCATAGAGTCGGCGTCGAGTTTGTCTAATCGTGGGTTTACACTGCCGAAAACATTCACATAAAACATATTCTCATCGCAGTTTTTTCACACGTTTATAAGCTAGTGGAAACCCACGGTAATGTGCGAAGACCTTAATACGTATAGGGCTAACCAGCGACGTTTTACGTGAAAGTCGCTGCGAAGATTAAGGGATTTTATTTACCTATGTTGCTTAAAATCTTGTTATTATTGTCTAAACTATATTTCGTGATAAATTATAAACAAATATTATTTTTAAAAATATGTCTTTCCGTACAAAGGTTGGCCAGTGACGTCATAAATCTTTTAACGACGGACGCTTACAGTACACTTTGTATTCGGATTTCTCTTACTAAGGGATTCCTATCTATGAAGCATACGCCTAAACTATTAAAAAACAGACCGTTTGAGCAACTATCTGCCGGCTGTTTCGTAATTGAATGATTCGACATGTTTTTTGTTCTAATGCTAGTGGTCATATATGTATGTACTATGTTTGTATTTGCTATTTGCCTTGAAGCGATGGATCCAAAAGTGATCATATTTATTTTAATTTATATTTACATATGTTTTTACGAATAGACAAGTCTAAGGTAGAGCAGTGGTGGCTCAGTGGTTTAGGCCCCGAATTACGTACGGTCGTGGGTTCAAAACCAGGTAAGTGCTTTATTTTGTGTAATTTATTTCATCATCACTGCTCCAAAAACAATGAAGAAAAACATCGTGATGAAACCGGGCGTGTCTTAGAAGCACTAATTTCGAAGACATGTGAAATCCACCAACCAACCCGTACTGGGCCAGCGTGCGCACGGCCCGTTTCCTCACTCGGAGAAGGAGGCCTGTGTTGTTGCGGACTCTACCACTGTTAAATTTATTATTGTTATTAAGTCTAAGGTTAAAGTTGTCACACTTCAGATAATAATCAGAATAACTTTGCCCCTCTCTCCGCCTGACCCGCGGAACAAAAAAATGATATTTTTCGGACATATGTGACACAAATTTTGACTCGTTAGACTACTCGTCAAACGGTAAGTCAACACACTCTAAGATGTCTGTACTAAATTTATAATAGAGTCATAAATTAAATAGGGATAGAGGTATTCCAAACGGTAAAAATCTTTTTACAACATAAATAAATCAGTTTAATTAGGTAAGGTAAGTAAGCCAGTAGATGACCACTCAAGGGCACAGATTTTTCTTTTTTAAATCTTGATTCAGATCATTATAAAACTGGGTTAAAATAAATCGCCATAAATAGAATTTTACGCCACACTTATATGTAATCGTTATATGTAAATGGATCAGCATAAATAGAATTAAATGTATAACATAAATACAAATGAATTACGACATAAATGAATTGCAATAAATAAAATAAATAGAATGAGAGTATAGTTTAAGGATTTTTTTTTAATTAACCGGTTTTATTGAATATAAAGCTACATAATACGGATGTAGATTAATAAAAGCGAAATAATTATTAGGTACGTCCTAGGTACCAGTCATCACACCACTCTCCTCATCAATGTGAAGCATTGATAAAAATTTGACCAAAATAAACATCAAACAGTGCAAGCTAAATAAAACCGTTTTATTTAAAAAATAGATTAGGTATTTTACCTTAAATCTGTATTTTCACGTCCATTCATATAACTGGCAACACCAACCAAAGAGAAGAGGTTGTACAAGACTTGCTCGTAAAGCAGCTGGTTGGGCGGGTAATGTGCGGAGCTCAAGTTCGGTGACATGTTCGCCTCCAGAAGATAAACCTTGAGGTCCTCATCTACCACCAAATCGAACCGCATCAGTTCGAAGAAGTTATCTGCTGATGGGTAGTTCTTTAGCTGTTAGAAATGTAGATAAAATGAAAGAATTAAAATTAGGACTAAGACAGATTAATCTTTACCACCCATATCATAAAAGGCCTTTAGATGTTGGGTAATAAAACGTATCTACTAGATTGCACTAACTAAATTTACTTGTGCGACTGTTGACTGACAGCACAAGGCCTGGTACAAGATATGGCATAAGAAATTTATACCTCCATCTGTTATTTGATCAGAACCTAGATTATATACGCGCAACGGTATCTTTGTTTCTATTTTCGATTTAACCGTCATGGCTCCAGATTTAGGTCGGCAATCCACTAGTAATTTATCAATGTACATATAATCTAAAACGAGCAGCGGGAACACCAAGGTGCTCAACGTCGCCCATGGACACCTGCAACACCAGGGGAACTGCAGATTATATCCTTCTTAATATATGAATAAGCATGCAGAACTATTTCATGTTATTAATGTATTGTATAGAAAAAAAAAGGTTCATAAAGAACAATCCAATCGTCTTGTGCACACTATTGATTGAAAAGGGAATACCAGCAAGTTCAATCAAGGGCGTCACGACGTCATAGCCACGTTTCAGCGTGCATTCTGGAAGACATTCTGACAACATGTTCTCTTGTTATGAAGTGACTGCCACACTGCTGCCCACGCACACATACAACAGCCAGATGAGATGCAAATATGTTGCCCGCTCGTCGAAAATATTACAGTAGGTAAGGTAGACAAAAGGCCAGGGGATGGAAAAGGAAATATACCTCTAGATGAATCTCTCGAACCAACCGAAACGCAGCAGTATGAATTTCTTTACTTTAGGATAGTATTTTGTGAGGACGTGATACATCCCTAGTCGAGTCGGCAGCAGCATGGCTCTGATTAACTCTCATGGTATATAAAGATAACTTGGATGACAAGTTGGTATATAACAATAATTCAGGCTCAATGTATATAAATAGATTTAATCCATTAAGAATAGGTCCAGTACAACTAAATAATGTTATTATATATTGTCATAATATCGGACAAAATATCAACTCACTGCCTCAATGATGTGATGTTCTTTCTTTAGAAATACTTCCGATACCGCGCTCTCCACTTCGGCCCACATTATTGCCGGGTCTTTGCCCTGAGATATATTGATACATAATAATTAATATATTTACTAAAATATTTACAAATTTTAATAGTAAATAGGCCGTGTCAGTTAAAATGGTTGTTAATAGAAAACGGTATTTCGAACGTATGATCGATCACTTTTAGTTGTATTTCTAAATTAGTTTTGATTCTTATTGGAGGAGCAAATGAGGCTTCTAGAATATGTAGGTAGTGCTACTTTATATTATACTTAATTATCTTTAATAAAGCTAACGCTTAAAAGTATTACGGCAGCATTACGGCCCCTTACCTCTCTCGGAGAGGAGGCCTGTGTCGCTGCAGTGAGAAAACTTACTAAAAAAGGCTGATTTATTATTAAAAAGTATTGCTCTAAAAGCTCAGATTGTTATAAGTTACATTAGGAACAACAAAGGAAAACAGCAAGTAAAAGGCTGAATAAGAAGTTAGTTCAAGCACTATCTACTTTAACTATCTGTTAAGCAACGTCGTTTAACACTTTAAGTGCTTAACGCAGTCAACTTATAATTTTTTTTTTCTGGAACATTTCTGGCAATTAGAGTGTCTCCTTAAGAGGTTATTAAAACAAAATTTAGTTCTCAGATACAGTTAGTAAAAAAACAGTGGCCATAAATAGAACATATTTGATAAGAACTTCATATTTACTAGCAGTGTTTACTATTTTAAACCTTGTGGTGATATCGATTAAGTATAATTTTCTATGCTTAATGCTTTAGTTTCAGAAGGTCTCTAAGAATTGATAAAGGAATGAATTTGAAAACTGACGTAGGTTTTTGTAACTGAACTGTACTTTATACGTATCATTATAACAAGCAAATCCTAAGCATCAACCACAAAGTAGATGCTAGATACTGTAACCGAAATGGTACGAGTTCAACCGACAAGGTCAAAAAACAAGGTCCAAACCATTACCTTAGACCGTACGTAAGTATCGAAAGCTTCCTTCATGCTGAAACCTAGCGCGGTGTACGGGTGTGCGAGAGACGGGACTTCCCACGTCGGGAGATAATCATCGCCTACTACGTACTTATCCAGCACTTTAGGGTCGAATGGATAGTATTTTGCCGGACAGTATCTGAAAAAAATAATTTTGTTATCATCAAATCTAACGAGGTGGTCAGTAACTAAGAAGTTAATAAGCAGCGATTGAGAGTCAGGTTCAGTTCAGGTATGACAGATATATCACCAATTAAAATTCCGGGAAACGATTATCACAGATGTAGTATTTATATTTTTCTATTTATTATATATTAAGCAGCGATCAGACGGCACGACTCATCGTGCCCTAAGTCCCGAAAGACTGGGTTGTATGATGGTTGTTAGGCTGTTAGTGTCCCTAAATCGGGCGATCGAGAGTGCCCGACCGCCCTAGGTCCCTAAGTCGAGCCCTGCTCACCGGCCCGATGAATTGTATCGTCTGATCGCTGCTTTACTATTAACTCACAAGCCAGCAATACGTGGCAACGGCCTATCTACATCATTTATTAAATAATAAATGAGGTATTTGGTGACAGATAAGCGACATAACAGAAAGGCGATACAGGATGTACCCGTAACCGACCAGCATGTACTCGTCTGTGTAGAGATGAAAGAGCGAGATTACCATTTGGCGCCAAATAATCTCTGCCTACCCCTTTGGGTTATGGTCGTTAGTGCATATTTTTTAGGCTTTGCAGTTTAGAGTTTAATAGCCAGTGAAATTACCAGTAACTAGCTAACTCTTAAGGAAGATTTGAGTATCTCCTCGATGGGTAATAAATCTATCTTCTATATACATATAGATATATAAAAGCATGTATGTTCACTATAGACTCCGAAACGGCTAAACCGATTTCGATGAAAACTTCATAAAACGTTCAGATTGGTCTAGCGAGTGATCCTGTTAAGTTTGGATAGTGTTACCCCGGCCAAGCTGGGGCGGATCACTAGTTATACATAAAAAAAACAATCTAGGTACTGTTGATAATAAAATAGAGAGCAGACGCCGTGGCCTTAATTTTTATTCTTGAATCTCATTACATTTAATTTAAAAACTTAGCTAATTTATTATTAGGAGAGTTTATTTAGGTAACTATCAATTTTAATTCAGTTATTTTTTGATCTGATTTTGTATCAACCACTTATAATATTAGTCCTTGTGTTAGCAACATCATGAAAACATTCTTTTATAACGCTGACAACACCGTTTTACGGTATTGTAACTGGCAGCTGGAGCAGTCTGATTAATTAAA
>JWHW01041066.1:424810-438227 GCA_000931545.1 Papilio glaucus
AAACATTTGTAATCCTAAATAACTATTTAGTTAATAAAAATCAAGTTTTATTTCAAACCATAATAAACTTCAATGTTATAAAAATAATAAAAGTAATAACATATACTTACTGTGATCATTTCGTTCGTATTACGTTCCATTTTCCATAGACAATTAAAAACTACACTTAAAAATGGCCAGTACTTTATTTCTTTCTAAATTTATTTCTTTTTTTACACAAAAAACATATTAGTTGTATGCGCATCCGATGTCCTCAAGTATTACACTGATTTAACTTCGTATGGTGCTAGAGAGAGATATAAAACAAGTTCATAACGTGTGAAAGAGACATCATACACTTTCTAAAAACTTTGTACACGAACGGCATACTGGCTTATAAGGTCACATCACTGGATAATGTTAACATAACTATGTAAGTAGGTACCCGCTACTTCGTTCTAAATACAAATTTAATGTTTGTATGTTAATTTATAATTATAAAAGTTTTAAACACAATTAACAATTTGAACATACACCTATCCACCATTACCATCATTTACAATATCGGTTGCCATGGTAACGTTTCATGTTTTGACAATAACAACTTTTTGAAACATGTTACCTCTAATACGAAGTTATTATGTGCGAAATCATCTTTTAAAATCATAAACAAAAACGAAATGCTATGAACAAAAATCAAAGTAATTTTCCCGTTTTTAGACCACTTATTTAATATAGATTTATAAAATTGCTAGTAAAATAAAATTTAAAAACTTCAAAGTGAGTTTAACCTAATTAATTTAACGCCTATTTTAGTATCTACGTTTAATTGAAATCGTTTACTTAAAAAAGTTTTTGGTTATCGAAGTAAAATTCGAGCCCCTTTCACTACTTCGTTCGCCCACGCATCTTTCTTCAAGGTACTTGCCAATGTTGATCTTACAGACCTGAAAGAGAAAATAACTATGATAAATGAAATTCTGTTAACAAAGTGGCACTCGGCGAGAGTTATTATTAAAATCGGCTTACAATACCATTTACTTCGATCTCATTCAAAGAATCTAACAGGAAGTTAACAATGCCTTTTCAAGTAAATATAAAGGGTTATTTTTTTGGTAATAATTAGAAAACAAAATAGATTTCACAAAAAAATGCTTATTAACTATATTAAGCGTGCCTGATAGGATTACATATAGCATAGCAAACCTGTGGTTTAAAAGAGGATGTTGTGATAAGGATTAAGATATATATGCTTCGGTTGCTAATCTCAAGGGAACCAATGAAGAGTAACGAGGAAAACAGATTTAAAAAAAACTCGGGAATCTCGCACAATATAAACGGACCAGATTGATGATATACTAAAAAAAAAACAATTTTTTTTAAGAAATTTTGGTGGCAAGTGACAGCAAGAGGTTCACCGGATATTAAGTGATCCCTACCCATAGGCATCTGCAACAATCTAACGAGCTGCATTTGCTTTGCCTACTTTTAATGGACAGAGAACGGGATAAATCAGAAAAAAATATTTTTGTAGACTTTTCTAATCCATCCCCTCCACAGTCCTTATTAGAAAAAGATGGGATAGGGAAGTCTTCAGGAATTAGGCCAGTGGCACCTCACATACGGCTGTCTTCTGTGAGGTCGTGGTATTCCACTGGTCGAACCGGCTATGCCATGTGTGCAACATATGGGCTCAGCCACTGTAAAAATTAAGAATACCCTTAACCGACGATCATGCATGAGATATATGGATTTAGAAGTGATAGAGTTTCCTCTCCTGGGTTATAGATATGACTGTTTATTCTGTGCTGTATGGGATAATTTTAACTTAAGTCAGTCCGAAAAGGCTTAAAAAAGAATAAAGCTTTTTAATGTTGATACTGATTTCAATAACCTAATGGTTCAGAGTACCTAACTAATGGTACACAACATGATCGTGGCTTCGAATCCGCCATTCGTCTATTATCTTGAACGAATTCCAGTAAAAGTTTAAGCTTTGTTGGAATGGTTAAAAGAAATTGTGCGAACGTGTGTATAAGGTCTTATTATTATATTTAGATATACTAGGAGTCAATCTGGCATGCCAATAGAATGATGCACTAGTGCATAGCTTCCCTTGCATCAGATGTTTGTGTTAACCGCAACCGACTGCCAATGCGAGCGACATTCTTGATCCACACAATTTCGGTATGATACAACAAGTTCATATAAACAAGTAATCTAATTTTAAATCGTACAAAATTCCGTCATGGGTTATAAAAAATAATTTTAATATGCATTACCGTGTTATTCAAAAATAAATAAATAATCATCAAAAATAAACTTTTACATATTAACAACAAAATTCAAAATTGTATACAAGAAAATCGTCTAATGCAGCCAAAGAAGTTTTCATGATTGAATCATCAAATAAATGAAAACAAGTTCGACGAAACTGTTCCGAATTCAAATACGCATGCTGTTGACACGTGCTGGTGATGCATGTTAAGCATGTTGTACACGCGAACCTATAAGATTTTCCCCCACCAAATATCAGCGAAAGAAATGAACCATTTGTGTGAGCAAAATTAATTAAGTGATAGCAATAGAGGCGGCATCAAGGCATCGATGGCTTCAGTGAGACAGACAGAGATAATGTAGCGAGAGACAATGTTCGGATGCGGTATCTTCGACTGTTTACTGTTGTTGTAGACGGGCTGGCGGGCGCCGCGTGCATGGCGCCGTATGGTATGTAGCTGCTTTTAGTATTTTAGTTAGACGTTTGTTTGTATTCTCATACAATCTTGTACCTACGTTGCCTAAGTAGGCGATTGTAAATACAATCCGTAATTTGGACTTGAATGTCTCTTAGAGTTTCTTAAAATACTGGGCCTTCCCAATTGGGATGCCGAGTCCAGTCTGGGGCCAACACTGTTTATTTTTTTAATGGAGCATGGTGACACACGACCAACCTTTCGCCTGATATTAAGTGAGCGCCACTCAAAGTCATCTGCAACAAGCTAATGAGTCACAGATGCATCGCCTTCCTGAGCCTTCCATTGCCTTGCCGCCAACGCTGAGTTACGCAAGGGATCATGGTGTTGGTCCAAGATTTACCTCGATGAACCACTTGGAATTTGTCAATGTACATACAATATGCATTATCTAGGTTCTGATCAAATAACAGATGAGGGTATAAATTGCTAAGCCGTATCTTATTAGCGCCGCGTTAAAAAGGACACCATTAATTTCTCTGTCAGCGTAATGAAGACATGCGCAGTGCATTAGACATTAGAAATTAAAATATAAACAGTAAAATTGTCTTTAAATGTGTATTAAAGCTAAAGCATTCATAAATCGACTGTATTATGTTCCCTGTTATATACATTCTAATGATATATATCATAACAGAAAGTCAGTTTAAACATAATATTCTTTTAGTTAGGAATAAAATATACTCTTTACTCATTGGGCATATTTTAATCGATCTTTTTCTAAAATTATTATTATAAAAAGTTAATCGATGTTTTTCTGTTCGTAATATCAGTCATGGCAAGGTATCGGCAAGTCATGACCATGGACTCGCATATAACATTGCCATGTTGAGGAGAAGGAATTTTTTTTCTGTCTGTCCCTCCTCTGTCTTTTGATGCCAGGAAACGCACCTGCAACTCATTAGCTTGTTGCAGATGCCTACTTATCGCGGTCAGTTGAAGTCGGGTCGGGACCGATTGCTCGTTTGCCACCTTCTATTATAAAAAAAATGTCTTGCCAATGTAACACACTTTATGAAACGATCTATGTCCCTTAACATCCAAAAGCATTGTCATTAGGCAACTTCCTGGGAACTTCGAAATTTCTATTTAGAACCTAACAATTTAAATAAATAAATCAGCTACATACATTACTGCGTGGTGTAAGTTTGGCGACGCAAGCGGCGCCGCGTCGTCTCACGGGGACATCGATCGCTGGCAGCCAATCCTAGCGGCATTTCGCGCCACCTCCGCCCGGCCGGCGCCGGCTCTCCCTAACTCCTGGACCCAATCTTCATTCAATGTATTCACGTCTCCGTTTCGCTCAGCATTACGCGTCTATTTCTTTATACTCTATAGTATACCGATAGCATAGATTAATACTGTGAACGCATTCATTTTATTTTATTTTAAATGGATTTTTGTTTGACTTATATAACTGTGGTAATGTATAGTTGGTTTCGTACTTCGAATTTTTTTATAATTAATAATAATTCATTGGTAAAAGCCCCTCAGCCTGTCATGCGAACCGTACTCTTTACTTGTTTTATAAAGCATATCTTATCTAATGTTATCTCTAAATTACTGATAACTCTAATTATTATTATAGTTATTATATAATTAATATTGTTGACCGCGATCATGTCCCTTATATAAAATACATTATATACATTAAAATTAATAATTAAACTATATATAAACGCATACGGAAATCACTCTTGAGGAAGCAATACCATAAAAATTAAAAAGAGAACACCTTATAATCTATTAGATCTTCGCTTATTTTTATTTACCTTTTTAAGGTTAGTAAAACCTTGATGACTTAATATTTAAAGTAATTAAATTAATCATGATAATTTTAATAAATTCCTCTATAAAGGGTTTATCAGTTTAAATTTAATAAGTTAACGTATAATAATGTAAACTCCGTCAACTTCCGGAGGCAGTTCCCGGGCTCTTGATGGAATGGATGATTGATACTACACGTGCCTCGCAATTTGTTTGTCTTCCTTTTGGTTCAATTTTGTCCCTCGCTTCGTCATTACTAAACTCTGTTTAATTTCACATTAAATTCGTTTAGTATATTTTTTTTATTGATGAAGGTGGCAAAAGCATTTCATGTTAAGTGACCTCTACCCATAGACAACCGCAACGTGCACATGAGTTGCAGATGTGTTGCCTACCTTTAATGCCCACAAGATGGACCAATGATCTGGTCAAGGTTGCAGTAGTCCACTGGATTAGGGTGGCAGGGGATCGATCTTTTTGTTGAGCGTATAGGCCTACATCTGCAGTGGACTACCATCGGCTGAAAAGAAGTTTAACATATTTTATCCTTGTAGTCGGCCAAGGCTTATGTTGTTTTGTTTATTCCGAAAATATTAAATTCTAATAGGAATTTCCTACATAGTAATATTAAGCTCTAAATATGCTAATGCGTGATTTAATTCGTACCAAAATTCTTTAACGTTTTTCTCTATACGAATGTCGTGACCTTCAAAAATTTCAACCGGAAAAATGTTTATAAAGACGTAAACACACTGTTCATTTAACTATATAATTTTCATTTCATTCATACTTATTTTACTTATATTTAAAAACAAAAACATTATTGTGGCTTAGTTAAAAGGGATTAGTATTTGATGCTGTGGAATTCTTGGACAAGATTTTTACTTATTAATAATTTAATACGTTAATTTAATTAAAGCACGTAGATAATCGAGATCGGGAGAGGGCCGATCCTTTTCGGAGACGACGTCGGGGCGTTCCAAGCAGACGCTCTGGCCCATCTGCCTCGTAGTCCCGGGCAAAAATAGGGCTACTATTGTTCCCCCCTTTTTGTTGCAGTGGCGACATAAAGGGAACCTCGGGGTCGTGGGCAGTTAGGGTGGGGGCCTTGATCGCCTTGCAAAACGATTCCGGGAAGGCGGCCACATGGTGTGGTCCTGTGTTGCCGTAGCACTATAAAAGTGCAGGGGTGCAAAAGAGGAGCGCCTCCCTCCCGGGGGCGCGCGATAGCTAAGTGCAGGGGCACCGGTGTGTTCCACTGGAGATCCCGAAGCTCCAAAAACGCACTCGAGGATGGCCACCGTGGCGGTTTTAGTGAGTTAAAACCTCACATAACCCTGTCTTTCCCCCAGAAGGTTAAGATTTCCCCCTAAACAAAAAAAGCATGTAGATAAACCTTCGCAGTAACTTTTATTTCACTTCCTAAATATTATTATTTCAGATTGAAATCTTATATTTTTAATTAGAAAGAGAGTGAGCAGAATATTTTGGTAAAATTATGTGTGACATTTTAACAAGTATTTAAAACAAAGTAAAAATATATATAAAAGTAGACTTTAAAGTCTAGGCCTAAGCCAGGTATATATTTGAATTGAGTTAGTGTGTACGCACCTTTAAAATAATTTAGTATTTCGCATTCCAGCGAAGGTTGACACGGTGTAATAAATTATACGTGCGGTCATTGACCCACTTGAAAAGTTTGTGATTAAGCATGCTAGTGGAAGGTATTCTTTATTCGAGCCACAATCGCCACAATACGCGAAAATCGAAGGCCTACCGCTTTTAATGCCGTGTATCATCGTTCATTCTATCAGACCTTGATAGCTTCGACCTTTGCAGTTATATGTGGGCTTTTTTAGATTTTTTTATAAATGTTGCCATAATCGCTTCGTTATTAATTCTTTGAAACATTTTGGACTTCTGGTTATATTTATCTACTAAGGTTATTAGTGTAGTGCATTGAGAGGTTTTGTTAAAGAAATAAACTGGTGTAACTGTCTGTGTCTGTTATTGTTTGAAAATGGAATGTCATTTAATTAATATTACACAATTATCTAATTTATCACTTACGAAATACAATTAATAATAAAACAATGCAGCAAAAATGGGTTTAAATTTATACGTCTTATTTTAAACGAACTCTTATCAAAAATAAAAGATTGGTAGAGCCAGGTAACAGAATGTATAGGCTCTATCGGAGCTAATTTATATTTAAATAAACATTGTTCTTACTTTAAATTTATATAAACACGTAAAAAACATAAAACCGCTAATTTCTAACAAAAAAAAGTTAAGAGCGCCATTTCTTGGGCCATGCATGATAAATTCTTTGATAACAATTCAAAACCTAAAATTGCTGTCACATAACTCCAGACGTCATTGTTCGAATTTTAAATATCTTCGAAAAAAAAATTAATAAGTATTTTTTTAATGCATGCTTGCCAGTTGCCAGTATTAGCATTGTAACAATTTGAACCATCGCCAAAAGAATAAGGCATTTCAGACGTAACGTCACACCCCTACCAGACCCTTCTCTGTTTTCCCAAGCTCTGATTCACAACCGTTGAAAAACTCACCCCGACTGAGTATATAAACGATGGTAGTTTCCTGTGACGAGCCAGTCTCGATCGCCGCCCCGAGGGTGAGGTTCGTACGTCGACGCAAAGAAATGGACAACTTTTTACGCGAAAACCTTGACGGAAATTTTCCTACATGATATCGAGGTAAGAAGTGCTTTATCAAAAATTATCTTAGAGCTTACTTTTCTTTATCACTTTTATAAAAGAAATTTTTTAAAGTTTCGTGCAATTGATATTAATTTTTAAAGTGAATCAGCGAACTGGAGTTAGCGTGAATGTGTCGGCTCGGCGATAGACCAACAGTTTTCGGAAATGTTTAAATTGCATATCGTTTGAGTAGATCTCTCTCTAATTTGATCCTTAATCTAGCTTTAATTAATTTAAAATACAAGTTATCAGAACTATAACTATATAAGCATCAAGCCCGTAATCCAGAGGGGTAGGTAGACGTAACGGATTACCATTCGGCACGATCCTGGCACACCTCTCTCGCTTCTTCGACATCCATGCACCTACGCACACATGCTCGTCGGTTAAGAGTAGTCCTTATATCGCCTTTCTTTAGCACGTCACGTGTTGAGTTCGTTGATCGTCCTCTACCGTCCGAAATTATATAGTTTAGAAAATGTGTATAAACATACAAAAAGGAACTGTATTTTTACTAAATTGTAATTTATTAGTACACTGTTATTACGTAATATTTCAACTTTAGAGTTCCATAACCAAATGGTAAAACCCTATTTCTAAGGCTCTGATGTCCGTCCATCTGTCTGTCGCCAGGCTGTATCTCGTGAACTGTTATAGTTACTCAGTTGAAATTTTTACAGATTCTGTTTCCGCTATAACAAGAAATACTAAAAAACAGAATAAAATAAATATTTAAGGGAGCTCCCATATAACAAACATGATTATTTATAAATAATGGTACGGAACCATTCGTTCGCGAGTCCGACTCGCACTTGGCCGGTTTTTTTAGAGCGGCGGATCAAGTTAGCGGCCATCTTAATCACGCATCATATTCCCTATACTTACAAGCGTTACCTTTACAATTGGACAATTATTTAGGACGTAAAACAGTCCATACATAGATTTCAGTTACCTGTCAGTTTGTGTCAAAAATCTATATCAAGAGCTTACCCGTTACAAGCAAATAAAGCTTTTTTCTTTTTATTTTTTTCAGTCAGTAAATTTTGTTTCTTTCATTATTGTAATTATTCTTTCAAGTGCAAACCACCAGACGACTGTCTTGTAAAGATTTGCACAAATCTCTTGATATTATCCCACGCATTCATTATGTATTATATTATACATTTTTTATTGAAAAAGATCAACTAAACTGTCTCTATCTGCCCTTCAACATTTTTAGTGATATAACTCGCGTGATTTGCCTAGTTTCCCAATTTTCATGGCTTTATAATTTAATACATATTTATTTCACTCATAACAATATTGTTTTGCTTGAATGCCTCATACAATTCGAAACCAATTTTCTAAATATCTAAAGATATAAAGATAGATTGACAAAAGCATAAGAAACTTATTGATAATTTGCCAAAAACGTCTTTGCGCTAATACTAAAAGAAAATACCAATACAGAAAAGCGAATCGTAGAAAAATTATGACGCAAAAGTGACTGGCAATGTTTGTAGGGGACGCCCTTGATGAAAAACCATAGTTTACGAATATATGTTGACTATTGACGCGACATAGAAGTGACGACGGTGATCCATGGTCACTGGTGTTTACGTCTCCCGACATAATATATGAGGATGGAAGTACATTTCTGTTTTTATCACGTAGATTATGGTTTTAATTATTTCCTTCGAAGATTCATTTGTTCGTCCTGAAGAATCCTTGTTACTATAGGCTATATTAGAGTGCTCGTAGACGTCCGTTTTTTTCGCCGGACGTCGGACCGTCAATAAACGGAAATCAGATATTGGTCGCCGGACAGGTGTCCGGTGCTGATATTCATTATATGTAGGCATGCACCGGGCACCGGTCATAATCCGGATTTGCTCCTTATTTTTTTTATTATGGTAACTATGAAAAGTTTAAAACTAGATAAGAAATATTTACTACCTTTGGCGTACAATTTGCATTGATTGGAAATAGAAAGCGACACCTGTGCATTCCCGCAACAATTCCATATTTTATTAACACAAGTTAAAAAGTAAGTACCCATTTATTACTACGACTTATTCATTGCGTTCTATGCATTCTTATGTGATGGCACATTAGCAGAAGTTTGTGCGGTGCACACATTAGAACCTGACAGGATACAAGCGGGACATTAAAGGTATTTTTTCTGCTGCTCAATAGATCAAGGTAACCTGGACGCAAGTTATTTCTCGCCTTGTGAACAGATAAGTCGGAATTACAATTTTCTTTTCTTAGGCTCCTTTAGATTTTTAAAGGTTAGAAGAAAGAGCTTTGCTTTCCTCATACGTTTTATGTAGCTGCACTCTTACGAAGGCGACCCGCTATTATTATTACTTCATTTATTTTAGATTTATCCATATTAATGTTAGTAACAGTAAATTCTTAAAAGTATGGTAGTAAGACAGTAACAAAAGAACAACAAACAAATAATGAATTTCTTTTTCTGGACCTCACTACAATGATTGAGAAAAGATCCATCTAATCTCGTAGCTATCATGGCCAGGATGCTGTTAGAGCTAGCCCCTACCCTGCAGAGTAAGGACGCGCATCGCTTTCTTATTATTGCATAAGAAACCGTCGATACGAGCCACCGTAAACATGCCCGAAAACCGTGGGTTTACACTGCCGAAAACATTCACACAAAACATATTGTCGTCTCAACTTTTACAAAAAGAAAGATAGAGAGAAACCTTGTATCGCGACAAGTTTATACGTCAATGGAAACCCTCTGTAAAAAAGTAGCTGTCCCAAATAATAGTGCTTGTGACACGAACTTTGCTAATAAATTTCGCGTGATATTGTGTTATTAACATACATACGTTGCTATCCACAAAGTTGCTAATCCTAACTGATACTATCTCTTAATTCCAAGACTAATAGAACCTGTACGTGCCAGTATGACAGCTTGTCTCACGCAACTCAACAGTAAAACACTATCAACATTTCCTTATTACTAAGAAGTCAAATCTAGCACGTAACGACGGCGTGACTGGGTGTTTGGGCCAGGGTACCTCAGCTATTGAATACCGGCGCGTAGTGAAACCATTTGGCGATATTGTTACGATTCGCCTAGGTGTTAAGGCGCCCAAAAACTTAATCCCTTTTAGTCTTTTCTCATCGTCTAAAGAAGTGAGGCTTTTTTGTGTCTGATTTAAGTAATTTCATGTTTATTTTTGAAGTGAAAGAAGACGATATATGTTAGGGGAAAATCTTATAGGTTCACGTGAACAACATGCTCAACATGCGACAGCAAGCAAGTTATTTGAATTTAGAACAGTCGAACTTTGAACGAACGAATTTTGAATTCTGTTGTTAAGATACAAGGGTTTATTTTTGTTGATCATTTATTAAAAAAAAAGTTACGTGAAGAGCGTAACAGTAAAACAATATTACTAAAAATGTTCCTATTTGTAAACGTCTTCAATTTGTTTTGTTTAGAAGACGTGTCAGTGAGGCCTGCTTTAGCCGAACTCGAAGCCTAGATCTGCCATTGTTTCGTACATTACCGACACTTATTGCTCTTCAACTAGCGAATATGTCACCGAAATGATTTAGGCACCAAAGCTGAAATGTAATATTACTTATTTACACACTAATGTGTGTTCTACATCACATAAGCACTCGCGTGAAAATACTTCCTTCAGTACAATATTGATTACTATCCATACAATCAGTTGAACATGGTATTACTGAGGTTAATGACACTCCATCGAAAATTGCAAATATACCGTATTTAAAATTATTTTTTAGTATAGTATTGTTTTTTTTTTGGCAATTTGTACTGTTACCTAGTGTTAGTGTTACCTAGTGTTATCTTAATTAAACTCAGTTTTAAAATTAAAAATAGGAAGCTAAGTGACACTAAAATACTATTATATAAGTAAAAAATTATATAGTCTAGTAAGAAAGTAAATAAACGTGTAAGAAATAATGTAAAATAAATGTAAAGCTAAGATGAGGTAACAAACACTTGGCTGTTATTATGGTTGCGCCTTTAGCATTGCGATTCCCGGCCCAACAACGGCTCAATCAATCGCTAATCACGTGACAAACTTAGCAATATAGTAAAGAATATAACACGCTACATAATTTATATATGTATTTATTTATTATATTTAAAAATACTTATATTAATAAATTAAATTTTTCTTCTTGTAAAAACATTCTAACTACAAAAGCTTCGTTCGGCGATTTATGAAATGCATTTAGTGAATTAATTACAACACGAGGGATTCAGTGGCTTAATCGTTTATAAAGCACACGAGGTGACCTGGATACATTAATTTTGCGACACACATTCCGCAGGGCGTAAAACCTAGCAAGCCCTATCGGCCGGGCGTCGCGTGTCTAACAATCCAGAATGATCATGCTTAAGTCCATTTACTAAGTGTCGGCGTTATCGGTCCACGTTTTGGGGCGAGTGCACACTGTCGTTTTTATTCGTCAAGGAACAACATTTCATACTTTATCGTTTTTATTGTTTTGTTTTATTATTTAATTCTAAAATTTACGAGATACTTTATCTAAAAGTTCATCTAATTTTCTGACAATAATCAGTGCTTAGATTCATGATCAGCTTATATAAAATTTATTCTACTTCTTTTTAATACTTTTGCTTCAAAAATCGCTTACATTTCGTCGTCGTTTCAGCCGATATTAGTCCTCTGCTGGACGTAGGCCTCCCCCATTGATCGCCACAAAGATCGTTCCTTTGCCATGCTCATCCGTGGGCTTCAGTAACTTTGACCAGATCATAGGTCCATCGTGTGGGAGGCCTACCTACGCCGCATCGACACTGCGGTAAATGTTGGTACGAGGGGATCCGGCAACCTCCCGAACGCTGCCCATCCGAGTCGGATTCGGCGATTGACCTCCTTCTTGAGGTTCATTTATTAACTGAAAATATAATATAAGTAATAAATAAATGAAGGAGAACTATTATGATCGTTTTTTTGATATGTAACCTAGAAAGCTCGGTGAAAATAGATAGCGGCGGCTATTTCTTTATACCAAAATTGTATTAAGGCACTTGTCTACTGAACATATTCAATGCTATTAATTACTTTGATAATTCACAGTATAATTGTTGCCATTAGATGCACAACACCGTCAATTAAAAGTCGCAGTCACGGTCGATCCGCCGCAGTTAATTATGCACATAAAGCTGAATACACACTATCACACCTCACGGTTCTCGGGCAAAAGACTTGCCCTTGTAACTGCGTCCTCGGTCGATTTTCAGACAGATGAAACTTTTGAATGATCATCTGCTTGCAATATTTTTTTACATTTGCCTATAAGTGGTTTGCTTTAAAAGAATACCCATCGTTACAGAGTCTGTTTAGTGGAATGTGACCAAGCTCTAAATGCGTTCAAAGGAGACTACTGGGAAAGTACCGTTACCTCACAGAGTACCGACATAAAAAACGTCATTTTTACTTGGTTTTATGCGTTTTCTCTGATTCGTGAGCACTACTCACTTTTAATACATACAGATCAGTAGATTTGTAAACAGCTGTGTCCTGCACTTGAGATACTATGTATAGGAACCTTTAAACGTTTGCCGTTAAAAAACTATTTACGGCATTGATTTTTTGGTCCTTTCTCTGTTATTTGAAGATATTTGTCTTTTACAGGTTTCCGATGTTCTGGAGAGGTGACTGGTACCACCATGAGAAGGCAGGCGTTCATCGTACCGATGACCAATGGAGCATAAGTTTTACACAAGAACACTTCTTTATTAAGAAAACTGTTGATCACGGCGTCTATATCCAATATTTGAAACGAATAAAACTCCTGTACTTCATTAGGTTTTTGATGATGACAATGCAGTTGTGCGGACGGCCACCACAAACGTGTCCCATTGTGGATGCTCGAGCGGCTGAGCCATAGAGCCGAGCACCTACGATGACCACGCACGCGGAGTCCTCAGCCAAAGACGCCCACCGTTTGCACCCTGCCAAACCCATCCACATCCCCCACTCCGACATCGTGATCGTTAGTTTACATGAGTCATTTCGCCGTAGTCCCTGTAGGTATAAGATAAGCTTACAGAAACTAAGTGTAGAGATCCAAAGTGTCTCTAAGCGGTGGGTAGGATTGTGATTGAGCGGATACATTAAATTAAGACGACGAAATCTTTTACAGGAGAGACGCTGAATGGGCAGCGACTGATTG
>JWHW01041066.1:438340-449862 GCA_000931545.1 Papilio glaucus
GGTTTTGTTCCTCGTTCTTGCGTTCGACAGACTGTCCGGCGGAGCGGTCGGCGGAGTTGCCGGCCGCGTGCGCCCGCACACCGCCGCCCGCTCATTTAATACGCCGTTTTGTTTCACCCCGTTTGGTGATCGCTTGTAATTATTGTAAACTGTATTATAATAATTATTATAATTATAATAATAATAAATCAACTTTTTCATAATTATTACAGAATATTTTACTTTGTATATCCTTCTGAATAAATATTTAAAAATACAAACAATAAGAAAGTACTATAATGACGCAGTTAAATTTTGATATATGGAATCCATTAAATACTATATATAAATATCATTATATGTTTATTTAATACTTTTAAAAATGTAATTAAAACACTATTTGAAATAAAAGAAACATTTTTGTTATTGTAATCGACTGCCTACCATCTAGAACTAAGAACCGTAGATCTCCGGTGACACGTAGCCGTAGCGCTACGGCGAGGCTACGCGGTGCTGCTACACAAAAATTAAATTATTTTATTGATGCTAAATAGAGTCCTCTACGGACCCGGCTACCTAATACAGTGCCAATTGAAAGTCTACCCTACTAATAGTTAAAGTTAGTTAACAAAAACTACTGGAACGAATTCGATAAAACTTTTCGTTAGGCTGTAATTTAGAAAAATATTTAGTAAATTAGCCGAAATGTGATGAAATCACTCAATTAACCATTTGGATCATGTCTTTTCTTTCTCTTAAGTAGTTGTTAAAAATTCAGCGTCAGCACAATATTAATGTACGTATGTTTACGTGTAAGCCATTACAACGAAAGTGTGATCACAAAACATTTAAATATTAATACTGTGTTAAAATACACATTTTATGGTATTAAATTTAAATCCTATCAAAACGCGCTGTGAAAATGTATTCAATTTTTTATATAAATACCTGCATTCTTCAGAAGCCGCGGGCCCTCAACTGCGGCGGGCGCGGGTTAAAATCGCTCTGTAAGTACTTAGCCATATGGTTTTACTCAGGCCTTTGTGGTAAGAATGGAGCAGGCGTACATCGGTGGGGACTTTTCACATTTTTTTTATAATTGTGTTTTCGACGTTCCTATCAATTTTAATTAACATATAAATCCAATGAAATCTCACCTTAAACGGACTTTTTGTATATCTTAAAAAAAATCTACAAAAAGTCCGCGATGCCATACATCTATCCTTTAAGGGTAGCTTACTATATTCATATTAACTTATAAAAAAATGGCCGCAATCTGTAATTTGAAAGCTATTTAGACAGATACAGTATTAATCCTTATCAACTTAAATACATAAGTCACACTACGCTTACATAAATCATATATGTCTTTTTTTTATGGTAGAAGGTGGCAGCATGCGGATCACCTGGTGTTCTATGAGCGCTACCCATAGACATCCGCAACAAGCAAATGTGTTGCGGATGCGTTGCCTACCTTTGCTGGACTGGGGAGTGGATAGACAGGAAAAAGGATATTTCCTTTTCCCCGCCCCTCCTCCCCGTCCAATCCTCTTCCCGTTCCCATCCTATCCTTATAAGGAAAGGGTGGGAAGGGGAAGAGGACTGTAATTAGGCCTCCGGCACCTCACTCATGAGACGAAACGCAGAGTATTTCTACTTCACGCCTGTTTTCTGTGAGGTCGTGGTATTTCACCGGTCGAGCCGGCCCATTAGTGCAACAGATGTTGTTGTTGCGGGCTCTACCACTGTTAAATAAATGTATGTCTCCATGATAATGAAAAAAAAAGATAATGAAATATGATGATCCTTTATGTTTAAAAAAATAACCAAATTAGTAAACTGTTATTTCCACAGATAATTTTTTGTTCTGTCAAAATGAGTGAATCAAATCAAGAAAATCGATAAGTTTTAAAATGTTATTACAAAGTCTGGTAAAGGTAAAGCATTTTTCGATTCGGGAATTTTGAAGACAAAGATGCACTTCGCTCTGGTGGCCCCGTGACGGATAAAATTGACGCTAGTTTTGAAAAAGTGGAGCAAGAGCGGCATATCATACGTTACAACACAGCGAAAGACCGTGGAATTTACCTCCAAAATGGCACTACTGTAAATAAACTTACAAAAAAGTCCTGAGTTTTCATATGAATAAAAAATATATACTCACGCCCGTAACCTAGAGGAGTAGGCAGAGATCATGGATTTCCATTTGGCGCGAACCTGGCACACCTCTCTCGCTTCTACATCCATACATCTACGCTTACAAGTACGTCGGTTACGGGTACTCCTTATATCATATTCTTCCTTCCTTCTGTTCTTCAGTATGTTACTAATCTGATCGATATAAGTTCTCCTAGGACTTCCCCTACCTACACTGCCACTCAATTTTCCAACATAAATTTGTTTCGTTACTCTCACTTCATTCATCTTTTCAACATGCCCAATATATACTTTGATTTTATATGGATTGCGTAGAAACTTTTTCCCCAGCCTATTATGAGTAAAATAATTATAGTTGACGGAAAGTAAATATGCCATTAGGGGTGGAAAAGTGAACACTCGTAAGCGTCCTAATTAGGACACTTCTTCTATAAGCTTCGTAATTTCTTCACATTTAAGTGTTCCAAAGACAGTGACAGCAACATTCACACATGTCAAATGGTGTAAAAAGGATAGCGTGATTAAAATAATAAGAAGAAAGAGGACAGGTAGTGTTTGTCACTTAAGCGTAAATTTGAGGACATGATATAAGCTTAGAAAAAGCGTCCCAATTTGTACGCTTTCTATTCTTCTCTTTTCGACCGCTAATGTCATATCTGCTACTTTTGTATCATGTCATTGGTTGAATTTACATTGTCCGTAATAGTGTTTGAAGGGCACCTTTTAACTGCTCTATTTTTACTTTATTCCAAATAGGTTTTATATATTATAGTAATATATGAGAGTTTCTATTTTTAGTGAAGTCTTTTGAAGTCGTTAAAAAGAAACATCAACCAAGTGCCTTAAGTAGTTCATTAATAAATTAACATTAGTTACGATTGTAGGCCTCCCACGCGCTCATATCAGACACAATCGTATATTTTACGAGCTTTCGTTTGCGTACGGGGCGACAGGAATAAAATAAGTGACGTATAACTGCGACCGATAAAACGCCTACATGCCAGTCGTCGACTACAATACTTTGCCAATGAATTTTGCTAGACTGATATCATGATTTATGACCTAAATTAAATTGACTAAATTAATTGGCTCCTAATTTAAACGATACACAACTCTCTGAGTAGTAATACCACTGTTATAGATATAGAGCTCTGAAACGAGTCTCCTTCGTGGACACTGCACGAATGGCTAACTAGACAGTGGTAGAGCCCGCAACAACAACATCAGTTGCACGAATGGGCCGGCTCGACCGGTGAAATACCACGACCTCACAGAAAACAGGCGTGAAGCAGAAGTATTCTGCGTTTCGTCTGATGAGTGAGGTGCCGGAGGCCTAATTTCAGTCCTCTTCCCCTTCCCACCCTTTCCTCATAAGGTTAGGATGGGAACGGGAAGAGGATTGGACGGGGAGGGGTTGACGGGAAAAAGGAAATATCCTTTCTACGCCTTCCTCTGTCCATTAAAGGTAGGCAACGCATCTGCAACGCATGTGCTTGTTGCGGATGTCTATGGGTGGCGATCACATAACATCAAGTGATCCGCTTGCTCGTTTGCCACCTTATTCCATAAAAAAAAAAAAAAAAAGACCGGGAAAGTACCATAAAGTCATAGAAAACGTGAAGTAGACGTTCACATGTTACAGATCAATTGTGAACTCCGTCAGTTTATAATTGGACCGGGCATATTCTAAACGGTCACCAAATTGTGAAGCGAACTTATCATTCATAATTTGACATATAATGTCAAACGCATCAAACCTATTTTCGATAAGCATATATTTAAGATATTATACATTGTCCAAACTAACAAATAATCACTTTCTATTCTAACTTACTCTTTAATGTATGCAAGTAAAATATATTTAACAGAATATTAATATATTTTAGAGCTCGCAACAACAATATCTTTTGCAAGGATGGGCTGGCTCGACCGGTGAAATACCACGGCCTCACAGAAAACAGGCGTGAATAAGAATTACTCTGCGTTTCGTCTGATGAATGAGGTGACGGAGGCCTAATTTCAGTCCTCTAGCCCTTCTCACCCTTTCCTCATAAGAATAGGATGGGAACGAGAAAAGGATTGGACGGGGAGGGGGTTAACGTGGAAAAGGAAATATCCTTTTTCCTATCTATGCCCTCCTCCGTCCATTAAAGGTAGTCAACGCAGATGCGTTGCCTACCTTTACAGATGCAACACATTTGCTTCGCATATTCGCAACTATGTCTATTATAAATATGTCGTAATTGCTGACAGTTTATGATATGCCTTGACCGATTATAACCTAGGGAGTGCGCAATTGATGGGTGACCTAACTGTTGTAATTGTCGCAGGCGTTGACAGCAAGCGGTTGTCATAAGACCTGGTAAGTCGCTAGCTCGTTTACTTTCTAAGTTTTTTTTTCGATTTGACAGCTTCGGTTACAAGTATAAAGTATTCGTTGTAAGTAGTCGTAAGTATTCATATTCGTTTAAAACTTACAACCTGTTTGTTTGTATAAACACAAAAATATGACTATGTATTGCATAGCGATTAACGATAGACTTGGCAGTGACGAGGGCAAGTGCGATGCATGAGGTGGCTTCGTATCCGTAGCGACGTACTTTCGATCCGTTGCAGTAAATAATTCACCGGCGACATCGCGGGCTAATTTTAGCCGACCCTCCGACCTGGCCTCTGCAAACCCTAGCCTTCTTTAACGAATTTAATGTTTTCCCCCTTCTTTTGTTTATTTATCAAAAACATGTATAAGACAAAGTGTCGTTATGACAAAGTTTTCAGTTGTATCATGATAAATGTAGAATTGTTGATTAAAATGGTATGTAGATGTGCTTGTAGGATGGATGGCCGATGAGTTCAATCTCAAAAGGTTCTTGAATAACAGCCACCTCCTCTTAGATGGACCTGTGATGGACTCATTATATTTATACCAATTCGATGGAGTACTGATGAGATAAATGCATATATGTATTAAAAATAGTGCAATCGAAATTATAACCTATAAAAGAAAGTAACAAAATATCTCAATATTTATAAGTATAGGGGAAATTTTAAAGCAAAAGGCAACTTTACGAATACTTTTAAATTTCAAGAAGATATACTCCTTTTAAAAGTAACATAGACTTGGCAGAAGAATTCACTGGTATTGAATACTATCGGTAAACAGAGAGTACGTGCAGAGAGTGCTGGCAGGGCTCAGACGTGCGTCGTCAACCGGAGCTGCAGTTGCGGTGGCGTGTGAACAGGCATAACTCGTTGCCAAATTATTTTGTTAAGTCAGCACATTTTACGCTTGCTGCAATTTGTTAATTATTTTTAATTTTGTTTACGGCCTTCTTATCTCATTTACAACTTGTGTTGTTTCTATTTTAAACACGCTTATTTTAGCTTCATTGGTATGCTATTATGAAACAGACTTATGGAAGCTTAATTTCCCCCCAATTTGAAAAATCAAACTTGTTGGATTGAAGCGTTGCATATTAAGCGATACATTTTTTCATAATTTCGTTGTGACCAGGCTCATCAGGCTGAAGATGAAGAAATTATTTCATTTGAAGATTGAGGACAACGCCATCTAGCTACAACTAACAAAATGTTACAGAGCTATGCGTGTTTTTTTTTTTAATTTTACTATTGATTAAATTGGCCAATGGAATTAAGGAAGGTTTTGATTGTATAACACGTGCAATCGATTCTTGGTAGTTCTTTTTGTTTAATAGTAGGTAAAAAGAGGTAAAATTTATACTGCACTAGTAACCCAAAATCAAATTTCGTGTCAGGGTTGGATGTAACTTGGGAATTAGTATGAATTGATCAATGTTGCAGTGTGTGAATGTTTCGATCGCTTCTGTTTTACTTTGGCATTAAAATATTGCGATAAAGTTTTATCATTATGTAAGGTATATTAAAAAAATGTACACTAACCCTGTTCGTGATTTCACATATAGGTGGCATATTTCACTAGCCTGTAGTAAACACGTTCCGTAAACAGTGAGAAGTCATGCGTCTTCATAGCAGACTCTCAAAAGCACTTGGCATTTATTTTTATTCAACACTAGCATTTGCCCATGTGTCCGCTTTAATCACGAAGAGGATTGCGAAGAATGGTTTGGAATAATTCGAAGTGCTGGATTAAATTAATCACGACTCATTCAAACAGAATGGAACAAGCAGGTTCATGGTCGGCATCATATAGATCTTTGCAAGAAATAAATATGTTTTAAATTAAAAAAAAAAACAATGTTGAAATTCATGATCATAAAACATCGGATTTTAAATTGCTGAATGTTAAGACGGCCATAAGGATATTTTTTAATCCCGCTACAGATATCATAATTGAGTTTCAAAGGTTTTATAATATTCATTTTAATTTTTTACATGTCACATATACGCACATAATGTATGGTTCTGTTTCCTATCTTAATATATATTTTTAGTTTTGATCTGTATTCCTTCTTACATACTTCTCTCCCGTACTACTTCTGTAGTTTTTTGTTTTTCTCTATTACTTTTAGTTTTATATAGTTAAATGTCCTCAGTTCAGTCTGAATCCTGATAAAACGAATTGATTTAAACATAAAAGTTCTCAGTGGGACAGTCAGTAGAAAACATTAGAATTTATTTTTATATTTTATGAACCCTCTAGTTTTCTTTAGCTTTTGTTTCTTTCTCTCTCCTTAAATCTGTGTTTACATAAAAATGTATCCCCCTTTCCCTTGGTGTTGACATCACGCGTGAACGGCTGGACCGATTTCACCAATTCTTTATTTTGTGTTGGTTACTTGCTTGTGTTGGTTGTTGTCTGATGGAGGGTCTTATGAGAAAAAAAAATAAGAAAGTTGAGCGGAAAATTACAAAACTTAAAGACCAAATTAACTTTTTTGATGTAGGTAACCTTAGCGGTTTTGGCATAACTGTCAGTCATTTGACAGTTGGCGCGATTACCTTAGTTGGGGGGTTAGGTTAGGTGTGAAGCTACCCTTGCGAAGCCGAGGCGGGTACTAGTTTCATTGATCATTAAATAAAATGTTAAGTAAATATTTAGTTAATTTATTTTTTTACCCAATGTTATTTCCTTCCAAGGCAGTCTCATTAATCTGAGTACGTACCTGGTAGAGCCGGTTCATTCATGCAACATTTGCGTCCACTGCATAGCAAAACGTACTAATAATTAAAGGCAGGATTAATATAGATTTTATTGAGATTAAAAGATGATAGTTCTTCAGTAAACTTTATTGGTAATACATTTTTATATAACTCGTCCACAACACTACACAAAGGATCTAACATATACATATAGTGTAATAGCCATAGAGTGTAAGATATACACAGGAATTCACTACATCTACACTTTAGAAAGGGTGTTAACATTTATAAAACACAAAAACATTTCGTTTATACATTGTAAACACACATCAACATTGTTATACAGTCCAGCTAGTTGAACAAACAGGTAAACAAACATATAACATCAAATATTTATATCTCTATTAGTATAATATATTATAGTCATATTTTATGTATAATTTTTAAGTTAAGCGCATTTATAAATACTACAGTCCTAAGTACGGGTTAATACATCATCGTCAGCACAGTATAGCCGTGGTCCATACTTTATAGGTTTTGGTTATAGTTTGTACGGTCGGCCGCCTGCCTCACGTCAACACTCCTCGGGTATAAATTAATTCCAATGTTATTTAATATAAGATTTATTTAATTTTAATATACGAATTATTAAATTTTTGGTAGTGAATTTGTAGCCGGTAACTACAAGTTTAATTCTTTTTAATATTGGCAACACTTGAGAACATAACCAACTACAGTGACTGACAATCAAACACAGAACCTTTAAAAATCTTTAGTATATAAAATCACCTCAAGTATATAGTAAATCTTACCAATATTGTAAATGCTCAAGTAACTCTGTTTTTTACGTTTTCGTTCTAAAACCAGTAAGAATTTAATGTTGTATAACCATTTTCCTTGTCAATATCTTATTATATTATTTTAGGTGTAGCATATGTTCTTACATCGAATAAATATAATTGTGTGCGTTGTTATATACCACAAACAACAAGCTACGCTCAATTAGAGAAGAAAAGTAACCTTGGTTACTCTCACAGAAAAACTACAACTCTTAAAACCGCAACCGCAACAAACGTCTTTTGGTGTAGGCTACGCTTTAACTCTAAATACAGAAGTATTTAGAGATAATCCGGAACAAACAAATCTTTATTTTATAAGCGTAGCCTACACCAATGTATAAAGACGTTTGTATATAACAGGTACAAATTTACCATAAAATAACAACAATACAAAATACAAATAACATTAAATTTTGTTAATATTGATGACCAGAAAAGGTTATTGAACCTTTTCCGGTCGGCGCATCGTTTTATAAAGATTACCAATTGCAATACATACATAGTTTCTTTATATTTCTGTCATCACGTCATAATCATTTAATGAGAATAATCATGGTTGGTTGGTTTCATTTAATCTTTACTACATTAAATGATGTTTTACTGAAATGTTTAATAGTATAAGTAAATCATTGCTTAGAACCAAATCTTATCAATTCACTTTTACGAAAGGACGAATCAAAAAGGTCTTTCAAAAAGTAAATGGTAATAAAAAAGTATTTACAACAAACCATATACCATCGTTTTATTTGTGCAAATTATCTTAACGCTTCTACCATTACCTAATTGTACTATTTCTCAAGTGGATTTTGGCAGTGTGAGCTAAAAACATTCACATAAAATATATTGTCATCTCAGATATTTCATGGAGAAAAAAAGAGATAGCAATATGTTTTATGTGAATGTTTCGCCAGTGTAAACTCACGGTCATATTCTATACGTGTATATATAGTACAGTGGTCGAACTGAAAAATCCTAACGATAATGCGAACCTCGTGAGCGCCGAATTAGAAAACAAACACTTTATTCTATTGTATAGATATGCACAGTCGGTGTACGAAAATCTTCGTCAATTTTTAAATAAATTTATGTATCAAGTCGTAGGGACTTAGTACTGCATATCAAATTAGGTACTTACTTTGTATGACTATAAGGGTACACCTAGAATAGACTTTCATATCAATATCAAACCTTTTTAATGATTTAGTCATTAAAAAATTCAAATTAGATATTTTATTGTTTATTTAGTTGTCAGAGCTCTTAGTGCAAGCAAATATCCACTTTAAGGTGACGAACCTTTTTTACCCCGACTGTAGATATAACCAGACGTATTCAACATATTACGGCAAGTGCAGCACCATGACGGCCAATGCTTCGTGCGGTGCCGGCACGTCGAACACGGGCGCACCATCTGCATCGCAGTAGTCGGCGTAGCGCACTCGCCGCAGCGTACTCAGCCCCAGCGAGCTGCAAATCCGCTGCGAGTACGCGCCCGTCGCGTCCACTTTGAATAGCTGAAATAAATTTATTGAATACATGTATTTCATTATAATTTTCATCATAGGCCAAATGCTTTCCGCCAGTCTGTTTACCTTACTCAACCGTCATCGGTCCATCTGTGAGAATGAAATACTTCATCAAGGCAACCATTGTCTTCATTAGACACATGGCTGGCCCACTGTCACATCTGCTTCTACATAAGGAACTTATTGTGTTCTAAGTTCGTTCGTTCGTTGTTTTGCAGACCTTTTTAATTTCTTCTTCCTCTCGTTTACCTCAATAATCTTTTGGTACACGTAAAGGCTGGCAACGGATCAAATGTTTTGTTTTGGATGCTTATACGCAGCGATAGTCACTTAACATCACGTGAACCGCTTGTTCGATAAAACAAAACAACGTATGTGTATTTCATATTCATCATTCTGGAAACAAAATGTCTACATGCAATGATAAATGCACTACGTCAAATCAAACCTTAAATCCTTGTTCCTTGGCAATATCAATGCTTCGTTTCATTAATTCCTTGGCTAGTCCCTTGCCTCTCGCCTTGTCGGAGACGGAGATGATTCTGCACTCAAGGATGCGGTCAACTTGGAAGGTGGTGAAGAGGTCCAGGTCGCGGCTGACGGTGTACAGGATAGTGAAGATCTTGTTGTACTTCTCGTCCGAGGATTGTTGGATCTTCTCAATCGACTGCTCGATGTCTCCGGGTCATAAGATGCCATTTAGAGCGACGCCGAGCACCTGGAAATACATGGTTATATTGAGTAAATAAAAAAAATATATCTAAAGAAAGTTATTTTTTGTACTACGAATTTTAGTTCGTAAAATCAATCATCAGTTGTTTCATTCGGTAATATTACTTTGGTCCTATCATAATCCATGGCCATATTGCCGCCACACTAACAATTTTTGAATTTTCTCAATTCTATGATAAAAAAAACACGAAATGCTCAGTGTAAACAATAGCGCGGAGACTTAAAAAAATGTCCGTAAGAAACTCTAGTTTAGAATGATACTAAGAACGTGCTGCTGACCCCACTGAAAGCGGGAACAGGACAGGAAAACGATGAACCCTCAAAGGGCCATAAAAAGGGAACCATACGGGACCCCGGCTAAGCGGTTGTATTAATTGTTTTAATCATTCCTTCACTAAATGTTTAGTTGTCCTTTTTGTCTAACGAAATTAAAGTTCTACATTACCGTGTTATCTTCCACAGCAGCTACAGAGAGTCCGTCGGCCATGGTGGCGGTGCAAAGTCTCTCGAGCGCTGCGTGTGGCTGCCCTCGCTCGCACAAACCCACCGCCTTATTGAGCGGCTCGTCNNAGAAGCTGTTCCTAAGGTGGTGCAGGACCGCCTCGCCCATCTCAGGAGTTATGGTTACAAACCTAGCCATACCTGAAACATAAGTATCTTAGAATTATCAACTTTTCGCCATGGATCTGAAGTCATAATTCATGATGGATGAATGAGTCGCATTTTGGAAGTTAAGATTGCCTACTAATGTTATAAATATTTCGCCTCTAAACTGAACAACTTAATACGCAAATTGAAATGGTTATACTACATCGCGATTTATAACATTACTAGCGCCATCTATTATAATAAATTTAAATACGGACTAAAGTTTTCACTTCGAAATTCCTGGCTAATTAAAAATTACAGCAATCTCTGTCTTCTTCAAGTTAAAACAAATCAGGACAAAAAATAATGAGTAAATACTTTATATATATCTATCAAACCATATAACGTTATACGTGCTCTAAATTTTAGTAAACTATACTTGTGTATTATCCTCCATTTGGAGGATCCATTAGGACCGCAAAGGGCGCCAAGGGGCCGGGGCAATTTTCTTTATGATCCGTAGATTCACTTCATAAGTTGTTGTTCAAAGGCTTTCTTTATTATGTGAACGCGCTCATGAAAGCTTATACGAATATCGAATTACATACATATATATACGTAA
>JWHW01041066.1:450463-462442 GCA_000931545.1 Papilio glaucus
TTAAGTGTTCGATAATGATCTTGAGCTAATTAAAAATTACAGCAATCTCTGTCTTCTTCAAGTTAAAACAAATCAGGACAAAACATAATGAGTAAATACTTTATATATATCTATCAAACCATATACGTTATACGTGCTGTAACTTTTAGTAAATTATACTTGTGTATTATCCTCCATTTGGAGGATCCATTGGGACCGCAAAGGGCGCCAAGTGGGCGGGGCAATTTTCTTTATGATCCGTAGATTCACTTCACAAGTTGTTGTTCAAAGGCTTTCTTTATTATGTGAACGCGCTCATGAAAGCTTATACAAATATCTAATTACATACATACATATATATACGTAAGTAAGAATGTGTTAAGTATTTATGTTTAGATTTGTATTTAGTTTATGAAAAATAATTGCAATGCATTTCCATTCAGTTTGTCTGGTTTTTGGTTTATCGCCAAAATCTTCAAAAATATCAGTAAACAAATTATTCTTTTTATCTATAGACAATGATCTAATACAAAAAAGTAGCAGATATGCCTTTATGGAGGGAAAATAAGACTAGAAAACAAAAACACCTTGCCAAATATTCATCACAATCTGATCAATGGTTTAGGAAAACATAGAGAACAAACATATACAAAAATCGATTTTTGTTTATATTACACATATACATGGATACTTGATGGAATGAATAACGAGCCGAATAAGTTGTAAATTGATTTATTATATATTAATAAGTGCAGAATACAAAAGGACGATGTGTTATATACGCGACAAAGAGTTAAGAGGGGTATAGGTGAGCAATTGTTAAAGTATGCTCAATTGCTCCCACAAAACGTAAGGCGTTCCATATTTTTATCACAACTAGCGGACCGCCCCGGTTTAGCACGGGAAACACAAAAAATAGAAAATCGAGTTACATCGCTATCTTTTAAGTTGGACGAAATTACACATAGTGACCAAATTTCATAAAGATCGGTTTAGTAGTTTCGGAGTTTCCCGGACAAACCTCGTGACATGAGATTTTTATATGAGACGATGTCGAGATAATGAAGGATAATATACCTTTGTAACAGTGAAAGAATTTTCAAAATCGGTTCCGTAGTTCCAGAGATTACCCCGGACAAAGTCACAAACTTTAAAACTTACGCTACCTTTACCCACCGCATTTAATTTACAAGATTGCTGGACATTTGCGGAAACTAGGCGCCGTGACTCTAAATCAATAAATAGAATAGACAAAGAACAAATGGATTTCCATTTGATCAGAGGAATTCCATTAGGTGCGAACATCGATAAAGGAAAGCGGGACAAGCGGGCGTGGGGACGACAAGGCGGTAATAACTCCCCGGGATATCCGGCCAAGGTCGGCCGGGAGCGTTCCAATCCCCGCATTCAAGGTCGATAATAAATCCCTGGACGATAAATAAATAGCCTATATACTTATTTCTTCCACAAACAAATTGAAATGTACCATAGATTTTATATACCTGCATAAGTGTACCATAAAAATTCAAAGTTCAAAAATGAAGCACGATTTTCTTCGTTAGTTCTGGAAAACTATATCCGTCAACTGATAATTTACTTTTGAAATGTGATTTTTATTTCCTAGAGGCTAACTTTACATGATTTCAAAAAAATTTACACGAAATTACAAACATGAAGACTTTGAATTCATAACGCGGTAAACGATTGACTGCGGCATGTTACGAAGTCGCCAATTAGCGACTTTATTATTTAATAAGAATTGGCTTTACTTTTAATTCTTACGTATGAGGTACCATCTTTGATCTATATACTAACAGTACAAATATAAAATATGAATGAATAATAATATATTTCAATTAATATAATAAAATAAAACAGCTACATAAAAAATAATCAATTGTCTCAATTTAGACTATAAAACAAGACTCGTGAAAAGTCTTGTGTTGCCTCAATACATCCGCGACTTTGACAAACCCGACTTAGCTTTTAAGCCCTAAAGAGACCTGCGTATTCTCAGATTCGGATCAATATGTTTGTATACTTTGCATTAGGCAAGTGAAATTAAGCGTGTAGACTAATTTTATTAAAAAATATTGTATTGTGTTTTCTATTATTACGTTAGTGTGAAATGAAGTAGAAACTATTTAATTTGAGCAGCTGAACTTTTCCCACGTACAGACCGGCGGGATACTCAGGCCGCCCCTCAATTCAGAATGCCGCGCCATAAATAATTCATATTTATAGAGGCTGATCTTTATGGAATACGCTTAGCTTAAAGAGGAGGAACGAAAAATATCTATGTTTCTTTGATGAACATTTTTTTAAGATATTATTAATAACAAACCTAATAACCTATTTTCCATTCAACTAAAACTTTCCTTCTTTCAGTCCTTTCAGCCGACAGCCGTCCACTGTTGGACGTAGGCCTCTCCCATTGATTGCACAAAGATCGGTCCCTTTTCCAGTTGGCACTTAAACTTTAAAGTAAAGTAGGAAAAAATCAATTCACAATTTGTTTTCGACAGTTTATAAACGGTTGAAAAATGACACAATTTTCTGTCAGTTTAATATATGCCTAGTCGGATTATAAAGTGACAAAGTCCACAATCTGTCGGCGACATGTTAAATTCAAATAAATCTTAATGTAAATCGCCTAAGACTTAATTAAAATTTTCTCGCTACGCAGTCAGTTTTATTGCGCCGTTAGAAGGAATTTGTAGACGTACTAAACACCTCGTCTTTACACGATAAAACTAGTAAAAAGGTCCGTTACTTCACACTTACTTCTTCATAATTTTAATTTATATTAAGTAACATTGTTTAAGGTACATGCTATGATGTTTACAGTGTGATTTGGAAATGTTCTCCGAAGGGATCGCGAAATCAATTCTATTGAATCAAATATTCAATATGGCGTGCTACTTTCAGTTTGTGGCTAGATACACAGGACACAACTAGTTCATACCAACTTTCGATCACATAACAACGTAATATCAGGTCGTATTGTGGTCGAGAAAAAGTTTATTTATATAATAAATTAGAACAAAAAACACAAATGTTAAAAGGTATTTCGTATAGTATTTATACCTTTTATTATTTATATTGATTTTTAAATACAGAATACATACAATAGAAATTGTTCACTTACATTGATTTACGAATACCCAAATCAAGTCAATTTCTAATACGGAAAATCTATTTAAAAAAATCTTGCAGATCATTACAAATGATGTTCCCTAGCGAAGATAGCTAGATCAATAGTTTAATTAACGGGTCCCACCTCGCTGGGCGACTTATCGAGTCCGGGGAGAAATGTGACCCCGATTTAAGTGACTGACAACATTTTAATAAACAAAAACTTTGACAACATTAATAATAAAGTCTTATACTTATTAGATTATTATCATATATGTGATGAAACAATATCCAAAACAACAACTTATATGCCCTCGAAACCTAACAGTCAAATGCCTGGATATTTTTCCGCGCATATTCGAATAACAGCTACGGTTTTTAAACATTCATAAATGTTTCTTTTTGCACAAGATCTATATGTACCCGTTACCATTATATTTAGGAAAAAACATTAATGAAGGGTTAAACTAGTTTGTCTACACCGTTTCTGTAAAACAGACCGTAGGTTTATAGAAAATACGATTAACAAGAAATTAAAGGAATTAGTAGCATGCTAGGTAATCCATGATATCTGCCTACCCCTCTGAGTTACGGGCTATGCATATTTATTTCGTATCCTACTTGTATTAAATCGTATATATATAATAGTTTTTTTTTTCATATAATTGATTAAATTTTTATACCATTTCAAAAAGAGAAATAAATATTTCTAAATAAAATATTATAATTAAATAATATTTATCTGATAATTAATTAAACGACATAGTATAGAGCGGACAAGTTGTTATGTTTAATCTTCCGTAGCATCATGATGTAGGTCAACGAATAATTATGTTACACTTGTTTTAATCAAACAAAAAGCTTTTTGCTCAGAAAGCTTTTTGTTTGATACATAATATAGTTATTGTATCCATTCTTCTTCTCCCTTCTCCAACCCTCCTCAGGCATGTATAAGAAATATTAATAGATTATCGAAATAATTTACTAATATTCCTTTTAATTCCCAACCAAGCTTAAAATTGGCTGGAAATGTTACACAACAATAGTCGAACGGCGGATTTGAAACGACAATGTTGTGCGTGTTTCGCAGTCCGCATTTAACCAATAGGATATTCGCGCTTATTGTATCAGTCCAAATTAATATAACATATGTACATTTATATGTATGTTGTACTAGTAATCCGCCCCAGTTTCACTCGGGTAAAGAGAAATAAAAAATAAAATGTACCCTACACTACTTGCTGATAGAAGAGCTTTCTACTGGCGAAAGAATTTTTAAAATCGGTTCAGTAGCTTTTGAGATTATTCGGAACAAACAATCAAATCGTTTCTCTTTGTAATATTAAGATAGCATAATTTTAATATTAGCCCAAGTTTTTATTTGACAAATAAATACATATCTATAAAGTTATTAATTTATATAAAATTAGAAAATAATTATTATCAGGAATTAAATAAGATCTTTATCTGTTAACTCTACTGGGATAGAAAGGGAGTGGATTTCACTTTTCATCAAGCTTATCTCTTATCTGACTCAAATATGACAAGTGGTGAGCTTATAGTGTATCGTTATATACCGTTAACTACTCTGGCTCCAAAACAAACATTTCAAATTTTAAATTAAAATTTTCAGTTTTATTATGAATAAATTATTAATGGTATAATAATCATAAGATAAAAAATACTCCCAATAATATTGAGCACATATATTTTAAAATACATATTTATAATATATGAAAAAAAAACTATAATAAATTTTATCATCATTTTATAATGTATCCCAATTATAACATTATTACAGAAAACCAATTGAGTAAAGCGATAGGAAAAATATTTTTCTAATAGAAATTTAGTCCTTAAAAACTATGTACAAAGAAAATACGCAAAAAATCCACATATAAAAACAGTAATAATAATAATATTATCAAAATAAATGTACGTGCACGTATAGTACTACAAAATAGTATAGTGAGATAAAATTGTAGGAAAAAGAGTAAATGTTACCTCGTGTGTCGCGCTGGATCGCTCTCTGCGCACTGAGCCTGTGATAAGTTCGGGCGACGCGCCCCGCCCGCCCAACGTCAAAGAATATGAAAACAGACACGCATTTACGTACTATATTCATATTTTTTACTTATTTATTTATTTTGAAATCCATTATTGTTACCTGAAGGTATGGCTAGAAAGACGAGGCTGAGGAGGACTTGCTAGAGATTTAAGTTCAAGAGTGGCGGGAGATGGCGCAGAATCGAGAAGACTCTTTTTGTCGGAGGCGAAGACCCACTTTGGTCACTGTGGCACTGTAACTAATTAGGTTCATTTTTGTTTGCCCAATTGCTAAAATAATTATGTCTCTGCTCCCTATCTCTAATGACTTAAAACAATTGAATAAGATTATTTTATGTTGGAAAATTATTTTAAACACTAATTTTTTTGGTGTTGGATTATTGAGGCGTTGGCATAGTGGCTGATGGACCGACTTATGTTTCAACGTTTCAGATCGGTATTCGAACCTCAAGTCTCTTATAAAGAAATCATTTGCTAAAAATAAATAACAAAATAATAATATACAATCTCCCGTCTTATATTTTACCCTTTTCACTTTAGTGGATTAAAAACATCGCTCAAAAATCGACAGGTCTACTATCACTTTTTGTTGTGTTAAAAAAATAGCTTTTGATTAATACTGTTTTTTTAAACCTGCTTCTTGTATTTTAATCACACTCGAATTTCATTTTGTATATAATTTTATAGTATAAAATATTCCCTAACTAGTAAAAGCTCGTCAACGGTAGAGCTTTTATGGTCCAGGGATACTCTGTCAAAGAATAGTCAACACTGAAAGATATGCATCATTACATTGATACAAAGAACGTGAAAATTTGATAAATGATTATAGACTCAAGTACTGCTTTGTGTTGTGCTATTATTGTATAGAGGCACCAGCTAGTCGTAAGAAATGAATTATTAAGTTATATAATATTTAATTAACTTTAATTTCCAACGTAAACGCTTGAGTGTTTTATAAAAATATTAAAACCATTATCAACTGCCGATTATTTCTTTTATATTATTTGAATATATTTAATGAGATTTTGAGAGTTTAAAATTGTAGTAAAGCTGAGAATGATCATTAATCATCGTAAAATTAAAATTTGATAACAAAATATCACAAAAAAATAATAAATTGTTATCATCCCTAAGTTTAATTGTCACATTAGTTTAAAAAAACGCAAATTCTAACTAGCCTCATATATGTATAATAAAATTTAATTCAATTCAAAACATCATTAGCGGTAAGTTGTAACATATATCTCAAAAATAGTCAATTAGCAACTATTCAGTAAGGGACTATACGAATGACGTAATCACCAGGATTAGAACGTTTTAGAAATTTAACATACGATTGTCTAGCCTAAGTTAAACCTTATTTAATCTGATTGATCACTTACATTAAAATTATTTTCCCATACAAATTTTCATCCCCTACTTCAGACCTTTGGAGATAAATTTACAAAAATGCTTTCTTTGTGCTCGCGTGCGTAATAACAGATATTTCAAGTCGCTAGGCCGAGTAGTTTGAGCTGTGCGTTCATATATCATTTAGTGAGTCAGTTTCTTCCTTTAAATGCAAACATAAAAGCGCTTTAGCTGATATTAAATGATCATTGGCGCATTAAATTACACAAGGGACACTAAAGAACTCTTAAATAGATATAAAAACATTATTTTAAATATTTTTAATAGAGGTGAGGTTTAAAAAAACATGAAGGGCTTTCTAATATATAAAAATAGGGTTAGTTATGTTACGTGACCATACCATCGCAGCCTACGCTCCTGGATCTTGTCGGTGATATTGCACGTACTGCGGATCTGATCACGCAATATTTTAGGTCTATTAGCAAATAACTCAATAACAATGAATGATTATTAATTACCAGCAGACTTAGTTCATGTGAAGTTCGTTTTTACGGGCAATAGTGTAATATGTTAACATAAAAACCGTATCTATTTACAAAAGATCCATTTCGTCATTACCAAGATGGCCGATATATATATATAAAAAAAATTGCTCGATTATATACAAAAATATTATAAGATTATTGTAATATAACCAAACGTGCATTGTAAATGCCACGTCTAATTTAAATATATGCTTCACTACTTTGGCTGTAATGACTTTTCTCGAATTACTGATAAATAACTTCATCCATCCATATTACAAACTCTTACCTTTTTTTAATATTTCAGCCTGCGCCTGGCACTAACTTTTATCTTCAAGAACTTCTCCAATGCACTGTTCTTGAATATATTTATTGGATAAGTGGAACGTTGAGAAGTGTACCCGACGATAGCGCCGTGAAGTGGCGACCCGTCAGTAAAACAAAAACGCGGGAAGGAAATCGGTGCGTTTCTTTCATCATTTTTTTATATATGAAGGTGGCAAACGAGCGAGTAGTTCATTTGATATTGTGACCGTTGCCCCAAGCAAATGGGATGCGTTGCCTAACTTTAACGGACAGATAAAAAAAGGTCTTTCCTTTTCCTATTCATCCCCTTCCCCGTCAAATCCTCTTCCCATATTCGAAAAGGATGGGAGGGAAAAAGGGCTTGAACTAGGCAACTGGATATCCTTTTAAAATTATTATTTTAATTACTCAGAAAAGAGCTAACCCTAAATTAGGTTTAAAACGAAATATAAGCTTCGTGTAATTCAGCATTGTGCAAGTTTTAAAGGAAGAGTGGATTTTTTTTTTAAGTTAATCTTTCAAAAGTGACAGTTTTATTTACGACATTGACAAAAGGTCAGCACAGTTAATAAAACGTTATCAAAGAAATTAAAAACTTTACGAGCTTCCTTTGTATGATGCAGTTTTTGGCTCTCTATACCTAACTGGTTATACTTCCTAGCTTTACAAAAAGAAGAGAATAGAGGAAGTAGGTAAACTTTGGTTGATTCACATACAAGGTAAAACTTGAGACTTTCTCGCTAAACGCCATATTGGCTACATAACTAAAAATCTGAGCCCCAACCTCCCCTCTGTGACCAGGCGGGATATTTGGAATATTAATAGTATTGGTAGGCTCCCTAAATTTATCGTCTGATATAATAGAAGGAAAATCGCCAATAGCCTAATGGTTAAGGCTACGGACAGCGAAGCATGTACAACATGGTCGTGGATTGGAACCTGGCATTCGACTATTGTCGTGAACCATTTCCAAGAAACTTTAAGTTTGGTTGGGAATGATTAAAAGAAATACTAGTAATTAATTTCGATCTACTAATATCTCATATACATGCCCGAGGAGGGTTGGCGTCAGGCAGGGGCCAGACGTAAACAAACTATAGCCAAAACCTATTACAGTATGGACTACGGTCTAAAGGGCAGGGAGAAGATAATAGAGGGAAAATGAAACGACAATTTTATAGATACTATATTATTATAATTTAATTTGAAACTGTTTTTTTCTACAGTAAAGCTTTCACTGTTACACAAGAGTGTCATCGAACTTGTATAAACATGATATCAGGGTGAAGTGAGATTTCTTTACAATTTTCTAATACATTATATTATCTCGTATTGAGGGTACAGAATTGTTTCTGCTAGATTCAGCTATGATATGTTTAATAGACGCGAATTATATACTATATACGACCACAACAACATGATCCTCGTGTGGAATGTGACGCAACCTCTGACGTCAAATCTTACCGAGTGAAGCTATACTATTGTGCATGAGCAGTAAATTTTGTGAACACTATTAAGTCTTTATTATTTATAATCTATATAAATAAGTAAGCAAGACATTCATATACATACAAAGAAGGCACAATGCAGTTAGGAACTCTACGAATAGGAAGACTTAGTATATCCAGAATTGTGAGGGGGGAGGGATTTAGCCCCTAACTTAGGGGCAGGAGGGCTTAGGCTTAAGTTCCCTTTAATATTTGTCACGGAAGAGTTAAGATCATGGGACCTTTATCCCGGAGGAATTGGCGAAAGACTAAGCTGGACAATTTTAAATAGAAGAAAAAACTTTAGAATGCGCCTGGAAGCACTATACACATATGAGTTACTTTGCGTTCAAAATAATATACTATATTTTTGCATATATGCCGCAATGATCGTGTTTATCAATGAACTGTGTATATATAATTTTACAATGACATATACACTATATTTAACATTTTCGAAATACCTAACGTAATGCTGGTTTGTACAAAATCTATTTTACTTCAATACTCCTAACCTTAAGCAATAAATATTATATCCTTTTGATTTCGAAATGAGATTTTCTACAAACAAGACATATATTTTCCAACATTTTCAGTTACAATAGTATAGAAAGTAAACATGTAAATTTTGTGATTGCCACATTGCAAAGTGTGATTTTACAGTTTTAGGAACGTTATTCTGTTGTATTGATATTTTATGGTCCTTCGAGGAAGATGTACTGACAGGATTTGCATTAAATCTCATTCTAAAAAGGACTGCCATAAAAATACACCATTAATTAAAGCCTCTTATGAAATATAAAGTCTCGTTTAATAACATGTTTACCATACATATCAATTATTATCTCACCCTCACGCCTGTCTCTCCGCAGTGACGGCAGAGATTACAAAACCTGCACGATTAATGGATTCATTTCTTTGATCTAAATGCACTTTAAATTAATTATCAAATGTTTTAATGAAAAAGGAATCTAGACGTCAAGTGATATAGGAGTTCTAAATTTTTAAGATTAAAATAACTTCTTAAGGTGCGGTTTTTAGACGAACATTTTAAAGGTGAGCCACGTTTAGGAACATTTCGTTACATAAGAGAGAAAAAAAATGTAGAACGTAGGTAGGAGCGAAAGAGAGCGACTATAAAAGACTATTGAATACGATAGTGTCGCGTCGTTAATATTGAATTAACATTACAGATTTTATTTAGAGATATTCTGCCTTTCACAGTATGTTCACTTCCTCTTATTGTTTACATTTTTGAAAGACTCACTCCTATCACGTGCACGGTGCTGCGTTGGATTATTCGTTATATCTTTTTTTATAGTACAAAAACTTTATCAATTTAACTTTTTTTATGGAAGAAAGTGGTAAAGGAGTAAGCGGATCGCTTGATGTTAAGTGAGCGCTACCTATAGACATCCGAGACAACGAACAAATGTGTTGCCTACCTTTAATGGACAGAGGAGAACATAGACAAACAAAAGGATAGGATATTTCATTTTTCCTGTTGACTCCCCCCCTCCGCTTCCGTTCAACCCTCTCCCCGTTCCAATCATATCCTTATGAGGAAAGGGTGGGGAGGTAAGAGGACTGAAACTAGGCATCCGGCACCTCAATCATCAGACGAAACGCTGTTTTCTGTGAGGTCGTGGTATTCAACCGGTCGAGCCGGCCCATACGTGCCAAAGATGTTGCGGGCGTACTTTTAAAACACACCGTATTTCCAAAATAAACTGTAATTCACTTTCCTATAAATAAAGCTTTACACGCAATACGCGAGGCGGAATTTTATTTATTATTTGTATACATAATTTAATTCAGTAAAAACTCAAATCCCCTCAATGCTATTATAAAATGTCTATTTTTTATGTTAGTAGTAGTAGTAAGGGGCTATTTTTCCGCAACTCCACGACCAGCGCGTATTTTGCGTGTGGGTGGGACATGGATCACTCCAGCCAGCCCAGCTATTTTTTATGTTATTAGTTATTACTACTTTACTAAGTTGATGAGCTAATAAGCTTTAGGCAATTATATTTTAAGAACGAAAAAAAAAAATTATTGGCTTTTAAAACTTCATTCCAATAAATTAAAATACATTTCTGTATATACCTTTTCATAATTAACATAGTATATACTATGACCGCTAAAATACAACTATATTTATCTTTAATACATTCTTTTTTCGCTTATATACATCTAGTTATATATTTATAAATAAGGCTAGAGAGCTTAAAACCACATAAGGCAACACGGCTCTGTAATTGTCAGTCACCATTAACTTAACTAATATCACCAATTTACTCAGATACACTTATCCTAATTTTAATATTGTACAAGGAGCAATGACCGAATAATTTATATATTTATACCAACGCCCCTAACCCAGAGGTGTAGGCAGACATGGTCCTGGCACACCTCTCCCGCATCTTCTACATTCATCTACGCATGTTTGCTCGTCGATTACGGATACTCTTAATACCGCCTTTAGTCTGTCAATAATTCTGTTAAATGTTCTCAGTCACATGCATTGCTTGTTTCCATGTACAAGAGTTGGAGTAAGTAGGAGATTCGAGAAAACGAGAAATTAGAGAAAATGAGGACCTTCTAGACACAGAACATATGTTTAAATATACTTCTATATGTTGACCCTCGCAGTTTCATCCGTCGTACAATTTAATTTAATCGATGAGTATCCAACCTAAAATGAACTATTTAATATGATCGATCATATAGATATGAGGTCAACTCAAATTGACAATAACAGTGCTTCAATATCTATTTATCTCCTATAATTAAAATATGGTACAAAATTGGAACAAAATGCTGCGAGTTTGGTTGAAATAGGTGATGATGATATGTTACGGACAAAGCAGGAGTTCGTCGTTGGTACAAAACAAGCAAAAGATAAAAAAAGGAAAAAAGGTTAATACCCTACTACTAACTATCCTGAGGTGGAATATTAATAATAATGCTACTACATCCATCCGGTAACCTGTCGTTAACCGTTATCATTATATTCTCTCCCGTATTCTGGTTGATGCTTTGCTCATTGGAGTCATCAGTCTTCAGCACCATAATGGGTGCGACCATGCCATTTCCTACGGGAACTGTTGGTGTGTTGGATCCATTAA
>JWHW01041066.1:462672-473200 GCA_000931545.1 Papilio glaucus
CGCGCTCGCAGTACTTGCACCGGTAGGGCTTCTCGCCAGTATGGGTTCGTTGATGCCGTTTCAGGTGGTCTTTGCAATTGAACCTGGAAATTATGGGTAAACTTTTTAAACCTTAATTAGAAATCAACTAGGGATGGGTTACGGGTATTTATTTTGGTGTAGGAACAAATTTTTAAATTGGTAGAGTTTTTTGTCACTGATTAGAACAAATAGGAGGAGTCCCTCTTAAGCTAAAAGTGATAATGGATCATTAGTATTGTCAAGCAACCTCTTGTGGCAGGTGTCGCAGGCGAAGGCCTTGAGGTCAAGGTGAATGAACTTGTGTTTCTTGAGCGAGTTGGGCTTGGTGAAGGCCGCGCCGCACTCGTCGCACTTGTGGGGATGCGCGCCCGTGTGCGTCACTATATGGCTCACCATTTGACCTACAAGTTAAATATTGAAAATCACTTGACAGCTTTACACCATGTTCACACTGCGAAAACATTCACGTAAAACATGTTCTCTCTAGGAAAACTGAATTGACAATATATTTTATGTGAATGTTTTCGGCAGTGGGAGCTCACGATTGCTTAGAATATATATATATATATATATAGACATGCAACAGGCAACCAAAATAGAAAATCTCTGTGGCAGTGAAAGTAATTGTTGAGATAGGCTGGCTGAATGTAGACATGCTTCTATATTTCATCTGATGAGTGAGGACTTGGAGGCCCAATCCCCTTCCTTTACCCATGCTGGCAAAATATCTGCAATACATTTCATCACGAATGGTCAGTGTAATCACTTAACATCTGGTAACAACCAAAGCAAATTTCTATATTTTTACAAAATCATAATAAATGTTCATTTCTGAAATCTGTCATAATTAGTACATAGTCTCCACAGTTATTTTTACCTTCAAATATTCTTACCTTTTGTACTAAATGTTTTGGGACAAAATGTGCAGGAGAAAGGTTTGACTCCAGAGTGTCGTATCATATGTTGACGTAGATTTGAGTTGTTGCTGAAGCTTTTCCCGCACTCGGAACATAAGTAAGGGGCTTCTTTTGTGTGAACTCTTAGATGGTCCTTCAAGCTACATAACTGGATGAAACCTGGAAATAAATATACAAATCAACAATTTAAAATTAAATACGGTTTATCCCTGATACTTATTTGATTCACTGATTATTTGATAAATATAAATAGAGATAAGCAAACAGTTTAAATGATAATGACCACAACTAAACCATAAACATATCGGCAATATCTAGAAGAGTTGAGTGTGGCACAGATAAAAAAGAAGAAAGAGCTTCCTCATACTTAAGCCGGAATGAACACTGATAAATACATCTTCTATAAGTTCTACTTCATGGCAGTATTATATATGAGGTTATGGCAATTGCTTGGTCCAGCCAGCCTGTTTTCGTATCAAAAAAGATTCCAAGCTGTTATTACCACATAAAGACTAGGCTATGAAGTTAGTTGTCAATAAGTTTATTAAAAAATATATAAAATTATTACCTTTATTGCAGTATGAACAGACATGTGCCTTAACTTTATCATGTCGCTTTGCATGCTCTATCAGTTGGTCTTGTCTTGTATAACGTTTTGGACACTGTGTGCAAGCAAATGGTCTGTTCATGGAATGCAACTTCAAATGTCGTTTCAGTAGGGGTTTCATTGAGAACATTTTATGACAATAATCACACTCAAATTTTTTATCTTTTGTGTTTTTAATATTATAGTTTCTATGTTTTCTTCTGTGTGATATAAGTGCCCTTTCTTTACTAAATGTTTGGTCACATTCATTACACTTATATATTTTGTTGTCTATTTCTATCTGTGACAAATCTGATTCACCAAAAATACTGTCAATGCTGTCAGCAAAATCTGCTTCCAATTTGATTTCAGATGGCTGCGCTGTAGAAGACTCTTCATGGGTTAATAAATGGTTTATATATCTCTTGTGATTTGTATAATGCTTTTTACACTTGTCACATTGGTAAACATCTTCCTCGGATTTAGTTTCGACTTTAGGAAATAAAGAGTTATCACAGATTGGCACCTCCTCATAAGTCACATCCACATTGATCTCATCTTCATCTTTCAATTCTTCTTTAAGTGTACTTTCAAAGGAAATTATTTTTTTTAGATTATCTTCAGTTTTTAAAGCACTCGCTCGGAATGTTAGTAAAATTTGAAGAATGTTAGCACAATCTATGCAGATGTTCTGAGGTAGGCCATCGTCTCTTTTGACCTGTCAATGATCAAATCAGAAATTCATAAAACTGGTGACAGCCTACTAGGAAATCTAAGTGTTTCAATAAGAAAGGCAAAGCTCTGTGAGAGTTGTACCCAATACACAGAATGAATTGATAGGTATAGTCAGACTGAAGCAATTTTAATATTTTTTTCTGTATTAGTAGGCTACATTAACCAAAAGTAACATAGCTATATTTAATATTAACATCAAATATTGGAATAAAGAAAACCTTAGTTAATATTGTGATATAAAATATTATAACTGCACTTTTTTTTAAATGCATAATGATTCTCTCAGAGTTAGGCATAAGTAACTGTTTATGTTTATACTAGCCGACCTAGAAGATGCTATCTAGCATAAACAATCACTTCCCAGCTTGTCAAAAGAAATTTAAAAGAACACCTGGACCTGAATGGCAACACTGCCTACCGGCTTATATTTAATCCAATTATAATTGTGTGGTAAACTAACACACCTAAATATGTCATCAAAATCAATGCAGCTATGCAATCACATACACACACTGAATAAATATTATATGTATAGATAGATAAGATATACTGTATCTATAACTATGAAACATTACCTGACAAGTTGTTACTATCATCAAGGCATCGACATATAGCATATTATAATTGTTATCCATCTTTATAGGTCCAAATAAATTGATAACATTATCATCATTTTTCATACAAGTTCGACATGTTACTGCTATATCAACCATTTTCAAACATTAAGATTTCTTGCTGTTCACAAGCGAATGGGACTTGGAATCTATATAACAAACTAAATTTATTCCCACTCACTATATAAATCATTGAATTAATTATTTTCACATTTTAAAAATGAGTTTTCAGATTTGTTTTTAAATCATATACCTGAAACAAAGGATAAGACTATAACAGTTAAATTCTTTCAGTTTAACTAATATTCAACACTGTGGATTTCTAAAATGTTCTGGCTCTTTAAAAGAAGGTTCAGGTCGTTATTCTGGATTGCTTGATAAACAAGAAAGCTTATATTTATCCAGAGTCTCATATTAATCTCTATTTACAACATCCTGCAGCAATTACAGTCTTCATTTGATGGTGTTCACTCTCTCAAATTCCCAAATAAAAATACGTTTAAAAAAGTAACCATAGCAATTACAAACAACTAATAAAAATATAAGCCTTAGTTATAATACTAACAAATTTTGAGAAGAATTTAAAAAATAAATAAACTGAGCTAAACCAACAAAATATCTAAATGAACGATTAACGAACCAATAATTTTCGATTCGTTGACATTTGACATCAATTGTCATTGTTGTCAAAATCAAGTTAATTTGCTACCTATTTTTTTGAACGACCCATAACCACTACTACCTAAGACATAAAACTTAAAAAAAAAACTACTAACATAAAATCCCCGAACACTAACCGTTCGAGGCTTTTAAAAATATCATTCAAAAACGTGAAGCCAATTTTCAAGCGTTTCACCATTTACCGCGCTTCTCGCGAAATTCGCCTTATTCCAATGATATTGTAATGCAATAAATAGAATAGAAATACACTGCCTGATTTCCTAATTCGAGTTCGAGTAATTTTCGACATTCGACATTCCGCCTGCGTCCACCCTCAGATTCCACCCAATGATATTTTATAAAATATATATGTTATACTGCAAAATCACCGCTCAAAAGTTCCAAAGACAGTGGTGACCTGCATCTGCATTCAAGCATTCAATGTTAATTAATTTAGTTTTATTGAAAGAGTATGAAAATGATCAAGGATTATTTTTATTAGCATTGTATTGACACCTGACACCATGTTGTTAAAATGTCAATAGTTGTCAAAGTCATCTGTGTGCTGTGCTGTGTTACGCGAAGTTAGTACGAAAAGGAAAAAATAGGACGACAAGTTATTTTTATAAACTTATAAACTGTGTTGCTGTAATCTTTGTGTAAAGGAGTTAAAATTTATTTGCTATGGACGATATAGTTTTCATCGGTGACTGGGTAAAAGACAGAGTTTTAGGATCGGGAAGTTTTGGAATTGTGGTTTTATGGAAACATAAACATACAGAGGAAAAACTTGCAATAAAAACTTGTAAATGGGGCCCCGAGTTAACCGCGAAACACAAAGAAAGATGGACCAAAGAAGTGGAGATGTTGCAATGCTGCAACAATCCCAATATAGTGGGAACGAAAAAACTTCCGCCAGAATTTCTTCAAGGTTTAGAGCGCGCTAATCCATCAAAATTGCCGATACTTTGTATGGAGTACTGCAGTGGCGGGGATTTACGACAAGTTTTGAATAATCCCGATGCGTGTGGAGGCTTAAGGGAGTCGCAGGTGCGACAAATACTCAGTGATATCAGAAGTGCAATGCAATTTTTGCACATGAACAAAATCACTCATCGCGATTTAAAACCTGAAAATATAGTCCTGCATATTTTGGATAATTCAAATAAACCTGAAAATAACCAAGTACAAAGAAAAGTTGCTTATAAACTTATAGATTTAGGCTATGCTAAAGAAATAGACTCAAACTCTGTTTGTGCTAGCTTTGTTGGCACTTTACAATATCTTGCACCAGAAATTTTCTATAGTAAAACTTACAGCAACTCTGTGGACTTCTGGTCTTTTGGTCTTCTTGCTTTTGAGATTATATGTGGATTAAGACCATTTCTTCCATACTTGGCACCAGTCCAATGGATGCCTCATGTTAAGAAGAAATCCCATGAACATATCTGTGTATATGAAACATTTCATGAGGATATAGAATATTCAAATGAAATATTTTCAGAGAATCACATATCAAAACCATTAAAATCATTACTGGAGAAATGGTTGCAAGTTGCTTTAGAGTGGGATCCAAAATTACGAGGCAGGGATGCACCTTCCAAGGTTACTTTCAACATACCATCGGAAGAAAAAGAAGCTGCTAGCAAAGTTGTCATATTTGATCTATTGGAGGCAATACTAGTTAAGAAAATTATTCAAGTTTTCTCAGTGACAACCCTGTCTCATTTGGCTTATGAAATTAATGACTCTACAACCATAGAAACACTAAAAACTTGGATTGGTGTTGACACCAAAATTCCAGCTCAAGAGTTAACCATAATTTCAGTGACAACATATATAAATCTTGAAAATGATGAACAAGTTTCTAAATACTGGAATGAGGGTGCTACTCCTATGTTATACGCATATGGGAAAAAAACTATTATCAATGACAATATTGAACCCATAGTACCAAGTACTGTAAGAAGATGCCTTGAACATCCCAAGGCATTGTACAACTATAAAAACAGTCAAAATCTATACAGGAATGGATTATTTTTTATTCTTTCCCAAATGAAAATATATGATTGTCTCATAAATGGCCTTTTTGCCAGGGCTGAATCATTGAAACATAAAAGTAAACAGCTTCTTGTGAAACATAACTCTGTAGATAAAGCTTTAGGAAAGCTTTTAGCACAAAAAGAGATTATTATAAAAATGACTGAGGCGGGAATGAAACATGTAGAACATATGAAAGAGAACAGTATTGGTACAAACTTCCTTGGTGGTTTTGAGAAAATATTTAAAGATGTCAATGATCAATCTGAGAAAACTGACAAACTAGAGAGTGCTTGGTCTCAAATATCTGTTAGATTGCAGTCGGCAGTGAGAAGAAGTAACGAAGCTATATCTGCAGATCTCAATAACTTTGTAACAAAATATAACTTCACAGCAATTGTCACTAGTGCAATGCGGTCTTTCAATGCTTTTAAGAAAAGTGAATTTTATGGCGAGAACAAATCAAAAGATAATAAGAGTCAGTATTATAATGTTTCTGATATTGTACGCTCATCATATGACTGCCTTAAACTGAGAAGTAAAATCCTAATGGAAATGCAGAATCAGACATTTATCCTTAAATTGAAAGATCTATCTACAGAGTTGTCTAAAATTGATGATGTTATTACAAATGCATCAGACACAACTGATAAACTGTCCACTGGCTTAGTGACCCTGACCGATGATTTAACATCTTGCATGTGGTCTACAATAAGCCTTGTTATAAGGGATGCGGGAGACATATCCGACCTTCCTTATAGTGTGGTGTCTTTCCAAAAAAGAGATTTTAAAATTGGAGCACCTGTATCCAATCATTATGTACCCCATAGACAGGAAGATGAGAAGATCAAATCTCTTATTCAAGAAAGTTTGAAAATAAGGAAAACTCATTCAAGTCTTTGTGAGAGACTAAACTCGCAACAAATGTCACTGCACAAAACTACTTTCGACTTCAGTTTCTTAGAAGAAGATTAAAGTATTCAATAAGATATTTAAATATCCAAAGAATTTAAAATGTGCCTTAAACTAGTTTTTAAGAAATATGCATTTTTCGTGTTAATTTTACAAATTTTTGTATGTGTTATACATTTGTAATCAGTTTTTTATTCTAGTTTGCTGCTTATTTCTAGTCATTAAAAGTCCTTTTGAAAGATTATATTTTATTATTTGTTGAAATAATTTGTTTATTTTATAATTGGAAATAAAGAAATTTGTCACATGAATTTTTTTTATACGAACTCGACTTTGGTCCCAACGAAATCAAAAGGTAAAGGAAAATTATGTAAAATTAAATCCTGTAAATTGCTCTAACCTCTCTTTGAATTTAGTCATATTTTCTTCTAATTTCTGGATGCTTGGTGGTGTTTTAAGGTATTCTTCCAGTGCGAATCTAGGTTCAGAACTGCCACAAACATGTAACCATATAGCAAATAAGGCGTCATCGGTTGTTGCGACAGACCTGCGGCATAGTCTGGCTGAAGTAAGAGAAACTGCCATCAAAGCTCCGATGCTCCCGATTGTTGCTGCTTTTGGACCCTGTTTTCTCGCCGCTAGGAAATATCTCTCCAAAAGACTTTCAGCAGATTTGTCCAGACTTACATTAATTTCTGCAGTTAAATTAATATATAATATAAGGTCATTTATAGCCCTTATTTCATTTATAGTCTTTTTACTACGTTGTATACTACTTTCGCACATAAACTCTGCTATGTCATCACAATATTGACCGTAATCTCCGCGACAAATAACATCAAATACACTTGATAAATTATTTCCCGCTATTTTCTTAGATTCATTAGTCAGAGCCCAAACGGCGCATTGTAGTTTCATTTCACCACTCTCCGTAGTAATTTTTCCGGTTTCCAATGTTTTGCGAATAAAAGCCAATTGTTTCTGATTGGATCGATACAATGACAAAGGTAAAATGCAGACGCCATCCGAACTACGAATCATTGATAATTGGGCGCAAGCATGCGGATCACCCAAATATACCGACCTATCGGCAAATTTTGTAGCCGCAGTCATAAGTTCTGCAACGTAATTATTTTCATGACCTGTGACTAAAACATTAATTATACGTGACCCTAATATTGTATTAGCTTTTATACTGACTAAACTAAGCAGTAAACTAATTTTAACATGCATAAAACAATGTAATGGGCACACACGAACTCCTATCGTGGAAGCGAGGCAGTAAATGAACTTCCATGGTACCCCGCCACACGTTTCAAATAGCTCTTCGATATCTTCAGGAATCGGATAGGTTATAGGTGCAGGCAAAAAAATGCTTTTCTCTACTGACCAGACAACTTTTATATTCTTTGAAACCACAACATAAATATTGTACCTATTTCCGACCTTTAACTTTGATATTAAATCGTCAAGAATGAAATATTTCCTCGGTAAAAGTTCATCGTCCGATATGAATGTAGCAATTACTTTTTCACCGCATCTCCGTAATCCGCTATTTTCAAATAGAATACTCCGACAAACATAACATTTCGGAGGTGTTTTTGGAATAAATCGCAGAATAACTTCGTTACCTTCACACATTTCGGGGCATGACCAAACTGTGTGAAAAACGTAAGAATTGGGTTTCGAAATATCAAGAAGTAAACCCTTACGGAGCATTATTCCCGTGTACTGTCTTTGCTTATGATTAGATAAGAATCCTGGGAAGCTTTTAATTCTTAGGTTTGTTGCCACTTGCATTTCTTGTATATTTTTTTTATTGTCGATATCTAACGATTTAATACAAGCAAATAAAATTTTATTACAAATATGTTGAAATTGCAAAGGTTCCTGTATTAAAAAATCCCCAAGGTCGGGAAAAACGTTTAACAAGTCCATGAGATCAATTTCAAGTAAATGTCGTAGCGGTGGAAATTTGTTACTTGTTTTGTCAAGACACTCATCTAAAAATGACTCACAGCTTTTTGTCATTTTAGCTAATACGCGCCTTTTGTCCAGGTACAGCAATAATTTACAATACAGTTCCATATTGCTCATCCTTTTCGACAGAGAAACGCCTACTATAAAAACAGTCTTTTTCCCTCCAATAATTTTATTCGTAAAGGGCTTACATTTTTTTTTTTTCAAAAAAAATTATGGCCTGGTAACGAAAAGGTATAGATAAAAAAAACTTTTAAACAAAAACAAAACCGACTTCAAAAAAACTATATTCAAAAACAAGAAATGCACTCAAAAGTATAAATTAATTTTACGCAATTAAACATAAGAATCAATTCTTAATCATATTTCTTTTTGGAGTCGGTGTCATCTGTGTTTGGTAGCGATCGGATCAACATGTTTAGTGGTACGCAGGCGAAGCCGGGGCGGGTCACTAGTATAGTATAAAGTTCATTTGTAAAATGTTTTCTGTAGGTATCCTTGTATATTGGTATTTCCTTAGCTGACGCGTTTTTTTGAAGTCGGTTTTGTTTTTGTTTAAAAGTTTTTTTTTATCGATTTTTAGTGAATTTTATTTATATGGGGCTTTTGAAATCACTTGCGCGAAGTTTTTACTTACTTTGTAACCCTTCGCCTGGCGCCGCCATTTTGGTCATTTACGCGCATCTGGCGCCTGTCCGTCTCCGGGAGAGAAAAGAAAAGACTAATTGTGGCGGCCGCCATTTTGCAAATTTTACCACGTTTGGCACAGACCTAGAAGGACTATTTAAACTAGTCTTCGATGTTTAGAAAATCTTAAATTTTACTGCTTTTCTGTATTATAAGCGTAATAAAATGTAGCATTTTAGATTCTTAATTGAGTACGCTATCATATTGCATACGGTAAATATGTATAAAGTGTGAAAATAAAACAATGTCGAAAAGTAAAATTAGGGTCATGGTTTTTTTTCCAATTTTCGATACATAATCTACCATAATTCATAAATTATACTTTTTCTCGTCAATATTTGTGTTTTTTTACAATACTATACCCTAATTTAAAACATACAGTCATAAAATCACTACACTCCATACATTTTTTTAGCAGTAGGAGCATTACTAAATGTGAGCCTTATCAGGTGCCGTCCCATCGGTGTTATAAAGTGACTCATGTTTAAAGATTAGTTCTCAGAGAGACGTGGCTCAAGTGGGTCATGTTTTTTGTTTATTCGTAAATTCGGTTCATATAGATAGCCTTTACAAATATTCACATTCGTAAAGTAATAAGTTTGGCAGCTTGAGACATAAACATAAAGCCCTCGAAAAACGACTCTAAATAGGTACTCACAATGAATGGTTTGTAAAACAATTCCAGATTATCTTTTTTTAATACTGATAACATTTTTTAAAACTAGATTTATTATACTAAAGTAACGTTACAAAATGAAAACGTCGTAGCATAGAAAAATCTTTGAGAATTTCTAAACAAAAACACCCAATTTCTACTCTTAATAGGTCTCAGAGCGGCTACAATAGTATGGATACGACTCACATGAATTCCCTAGGAGGAAAAGAAAAAAAGTTTTATTTATCATTTCAAGTAATATAGACAATTATTTAGCAACTATTTATTTATTATTTTTTTAAACCTATTATTTTTATAGGTATTTTTATACCTTTTAGGTACATGTTAATTTTCAGTAAAAATGGCAATATATGTAGGTATATAAATGTATGTAATCGCGTTCTCGAAAATAGCTGGAATGGTTTTAATGTAATGAACAATATTGGGGTTTTTGGTTGGTCTACCAAGGTTTCATGAGGAAAATCTCGTTTTCCTAAAAAAAAAAATATTTATTTTTAATAAATTTATTTATTTTATTTATTTTTTACATATTAATTGTAGGTACAATACAATTCTAAATTAAAATAGTTTTCTCTATTTTATTTATGATCATCCGGTCATAGACTGATTTTACAGCGGTAGAATACCTTATTCCCATAGATAGGAGAATCTTCAGTCTAGATTCCCAGGTCGCAATCGGAGCTTTATCGGTATGGCAAGA
>JWHW01041104.1:3486-19017 GCA_000931545.1 Papilio glaucus
CATTTTACAAATTTCGTGCTTTGATTTTTTTAAGGAGTTTTTTTTAACTTCAATAAAACCTTTATAATATTTTAGGGCAAAATAAATATTTATTTTATAAAAACAACCCATATTTGAATAAAAATAAAGAACGATTTATAGTGAGTAAAATACTGCCAATCCAAATAACTATGGCAACTTGGTTACGTGTTCATCTTTTTAATTCAGCGGCGGGAGTACTTGGACTGAAAAGAGAGAAGAGACGTATACAGAATACAGAAGAAGTAAAAAAAACAAGCGATTTACGTGATGAATTGTATATACAGTGGCAGCAAATACCTATGAGCACACATCATAACCAGAATAATTAGGATGCGTTACCAATTTTATCCAGGGATGGAGTAGATGGGAAGGGGATTGTGATAAAGTACTTGCGACGCTTTATCATCAACGTTTTATTAACTAAAGCATCTATACCGTAAGAGTACCCCTATTAGCAGGTAGATGAGTTGCATCTCTCTGCAGACCTTATGTCGAATAAACAAAAGCTTTGAAGCTGCGTTTTAAAATTCACGCCAGCTTCCCATGAATTAAGAACATATTGTTATTTCTTTTCAACTACTACTACTAGATGGCGTTTATCTCAATCTTAAAATGAAAATATTAGTCTTTCTTAACCTAATAGTTCCGATCAGGACAACAAAGTAAAAAATATTTTGTATATAGGCAAATACATAGGCATAATCTAAAAACAAGCTTAACCTTTTGATTTTAAAATAGCTTTAACTAATTTAATAAATGTTTAGCTTAAATGCATTGGAAGTTAGTCTTAGTATCGTAGCTTTGCTTCGATAACTTATTTCTTTGCTAAATTTACCGCTCTAGAAGTTTTTTCATTTAAACTTCTGTTGAAGCAAGCCGCGAGTTAGTTCGGCCAATCATTTGACATACTTTGTATCCCTAAACTTTAATATTGATTGATAAGCTTCGAGATTAAAAATATAATTGGCGAAATAGCATTACCGATAATAAAAAAATATAAATTCAGGCAACATTCATCTGAACAAAATATAAAAACTAAAAGAAATAAAGTGTAAAAGAAAAATATTTAAGTTGTTTGGAAGACAAATTTTGCGAGATAAATGAAAGGAAGAAAGAATCATATAATAATAATAATATCCATATCCATTATATTGTATGTTTAAGGTGTGTGTTTTATTACAATAAAGAATGATTATGTGGAAGCTGCCGTCGAAGTATGTGGAATAACCGAGAGGAGGGACGCAAGGAAAGCGAAGTTTGAATGGAAGTGAATGCGAAGAAGAAAGCGTGGCTTGATACTGACAGCAAAATCCAGGAAATCTGACAATTAAATGAAAACAAATGAAGATATCGAATAAATACAATTCCGCTGTTTGAGGGGGAGATCACTCTCTCCTTCAAGAGGTATATTACATAAGTAGAAGCAATAAGGAAAGGAGAGGAGAACATTTTTTTGAATGTGAGGAGGCATCAGTATCAAACACGGCAGATACTTATGAAGAAAAGGAGTTAGAAAGTGAGATAAGTTTGAAGGGATTGTGATAGCGATGAAAAGAATGAAATGGGGTAAAGCATCTGGGTATGACAGGATTTCCCTTGATACGCTGAGAGCTAGAGAAGGTTTAATTGCAAGCCGCTGTTGATCTTTTTCAACATGTGCTGGAGATATACCAGAAGATTGATGTAAAGCTGTCATCGTCTCTCAATATAAAGGAAGGTTCAAAGCATAATTGTAAAAATCACCGAGGAATCAGCCTTGTCAGCACTGTGGGAAAATTTTATGTTAAAGTACTGATTGAAAAATTGGTTGCGTTTGGATTGAATAGTGATTTAACACAAGCGTTAAAGTCTCTTTATAAAAATTCGATTAATAGGCCCTACTTACCCTACATCCCCTTCAACTTCAGACTTACAACCTATGCTGAATGCAATGAATGATTCATTAGAAGGTAAAACCTCTATCTACTAGTCCCCACTTTAATGTATAAAATATGTGGTAGTAAACAAAAACCATCATACTTTACTCTTTATGATGGTTTTTGTTTACTAATTCTGAGTGGAGTTAAGACTATTCGTTGTCACTATAAAAGAGTTGTTATAATATAGGTACATATTTGAAACGAAGAGAACAATAGCAGTACTCAAGTAATAACAGCCTCTTTAAAATGCTCTGGCGGAGTAACAGAAAGATCTTCCACTTGAATTATTTATTCAAGTGCCAATAACGGCTCGCGTTCGTGAGCAACTTTCAATTCTCTCGATGAGAAAATGTTGATGTTAATTTTTATTTTATTTGAAGGAAAGTGAAAGGCAGTAGATAAAATGATAAAGAGAAGTAATGAATAAGAAGGGAATGAGGTCTTCGACACTCTGATGAAACGCATAAATCTACTTCATGACGAGTTCAGCCATAATTCGGCTCCTTTCAGGCAACATGTAATTGGGACGATAAACGCGCAATCAGTACGTTAGCTTGGGAATAGTAGGCAGCCATTTACCAAGCTAACTTACGGGACGTTAGTCTTGATAATAGGAGTCTTTATGCTCGGGAATGGGAGTCAGTCATTCAATAGGCTAACGTAGGGGTCGTTAGCTTAGGAAATAGGAGCCAGCCATTCACTACGCAATCGGGTGGTTAAATAAGGTAATATAATAGCAGCAAAGTAATAGCTTAGTATTATTCTCTAAGAAGTTGTATCCAAGAACCTTTCTTTATGGTAGAAGGTACAAAACGTGCAAGCTGGTCTGATGTTAAATAGCATCCGCAACAAGCAAATGAATCGCAGATGCGTTATTAACCTTTGAAGGACAGTGGAGTTATAGATAGACTGGAAAAAGGGTATTCCTTTTTCCATTGATCCGATCCACGAACAATCCTCTTACCATCCTTATTAGGAAAGGATGGGAAGGGGAATAGGATTGAAATTGGAACTCCGGCACCACACTCATCGGTCGAGAGGCTACTTCTATTTCACTCATGTCTTCTGTGAGGTTGTGGTATTTCACGGGTCGAGCCGGCCCATTCGTGCAACAGATGTTTTTCTTACGGACTCTGCCACTCTTAACACGGTATAGCTGTAGATACTTCTTCAATGCAACAGCCGCAGGCAGCAAGGAAGTAGAAGGTAGAAAGTGGAAGGTAGGAAGTAGTATATAGCAATCTTACTATGGAGGAGGCATATGCCTCTTATGCCATTGAATCCAAAGAAATAAATTTTTATGAAATTTACAGTACTAATTAGGTGACCCTTTTCCTAAACTATAGAATGTGGAAATCTAAACGAAGCCGTGGAATTGTATGGATCTAACCATTCTTGTGTTGTACACGCCGAGGTTGACAGATGCGTTGCGACTATCTCACAAAGACTATCTCATTAAAACTTGTTTGTAGCGGAAATGATAAAAGTTTTCTGCAGAGAACTGCAACAATATAGTATTCAGATATTTTTGCTTAGCTCGTTTGCAACATTCTTCTTTTATATGTAGCTAACAAATAGTAGCAGCAGGAAAGTCTAAGCTTTTTTTTTACTTAAAAACTATTTTCTTTCTGGAAGGTCTAACAAAAAAAGTCACAACCTTTAAATTATTGCTTCTTACAATTACAACGATATACCAAATAGCAATAAGATCTATTTGTATTTGGTACTGTTATTTGTACTTAAATAAAAAAGGGATGTCATAATTATATTATTACTTTTTGTAACCCGATATAATTTACTTTATAAGATGTTATTCGCCTTTAATGGTATTGCTACTCTGAATTTGACTGCAAAGCAGGACTAAAAGCATAGCAAATTAGTCACTCGGCAGTTAATAAATAGAGTGACATTCGTGAATATTTCTATCAAACATCTGTCGAGCTCAATTCGCACTTCCATAAGAGCTTTTCGTCGAGCTTTATGTCTCATTTTTGAGAGTCGTCTCTTAATTACCGTGTCTTCGCACATTTCAATACAGATGTAATATGAAATTAATCTCAGAATAACATTTTCTCTAATTATTAAAAGATGATATCTACTCTGATTTAGAAGATACAAAATATAGTAAAAATCTCTCACTATGCCGATGAAACAATTGTGTTTACAAAGTCTTGCTAGCACCATCTAGGTTTGGAGTTTAGCAGCGAATTAAGCTTCCTCTTATTCATATGTACAACGAAGAGATTTTTTATCTATAGTAACAAAGATAATATAAATATTTATAAGTCACTAATAATCATGCTCAAATATCCATATTATAAGCTATCCGTATTTCCTTCATCGTGATGTCGCTGCCTACGTCCCATTGTACTGGACTACGGTCGTACTGTGCCGCCTGTGCCGGTTTTGGCTACGGTTTAGACGACCGGCCGTCTGCCTGACGCCAACCCTTCTGGGGTACATATCCTTATTTCCATGGCATGTTTAAAGCTTCCAAGACTGAATTTTTATTTTCAACCCTTGCCAGGCTCTCGTTATGTAGGTAAGGAAATATTGGTAATGTTGGAAAAAATTGTGATGTATATAAATACAGAGACAGAGGTAGGAATTACTGTCCGATTCTCCGGATAGCAATAATAATGACAGAAATATGAATGGACCTCTCTTGATTTTGGGTTACAGATTTTCTTTTTGAAAGGAAATCAGCAATAATGTTATTACACAAATTAAAGAATTTACAGAGGAGTGGAGAATTATGAAGAGAATAAAGTGAGTTCACAGCGTCTTTCTTTATCACCATTGAAAAAGGAGAAGGAAAGAATCACTTGATATTAATGATTTTGTTTCACAAAAAAAGTAAAGCAACTTTTATTAACTCAATCAAACAATTACGCATTTAAATATTCTGTGAGAGCAATTAAAAATGTAAAACCTTCCGATTACAATAGGAGTCATGCCCAGATTTTTAAAATCATTTTTACGAACATTTAATTGCCTCGTAAATCTGGAAAGCAAAGCGTTTCATTTGGTTTTTTTTATATTTGGACTGGATTTATCAGAGTTAACACATTATTCACCGAACATATTTGTACTCTGTCTTAAAAACAGTTTTCAAATGTTTTTCTAAATAAAAAAAAATAATAAAGCGATAAAGCTCTATCAAATGTATTAATAAATTGGCCAATTAACCAGTTTTAATAAAACGTATTTATAAGTAACGTATCGTTAGTCTGTTATGACTTTACATTTTGAGATTCAACACAGCTGTATAAATTTTGCACACATATTGTCAGGGACACAGATAAAAAATAGTATACTCGAATAAAAAACTGTCACTGAGGGAAAATATATCGTTCATTTACAATATCGATTTCCGAGGTAGTATGACTGCTATTTTGCAATATTTTTCTACAGGGAATCATATAACAATTTACATTGAAAAATAAGAAACAAATGCATGTAAAGCCGCAGGCAACTGCTAGTAAGGGATACATAAATTGTTATTACAAATCAAAAGCTAAAACCACTCAACAAAAAAGTATCAAGATCATCAGAAGCTATCCGTCCTGGGATGTCAAGATAATATTTCACACTAAAATTCTAAGACATATTTCTGTGAAATTAGATCTCCTTTCAACATTTTACACGAGAAATATACAGTGAGAGGTATCTAATGCTTACAGCGAAATACAAGAGATAAATCTAAAGCTGATATAAGCTTAAGGGATGTTATCCAGTGATATTACTTTACCTCCAGGTAAATACCACATTTTAGAATATATATAGATAAATACAAGAGATTTTCAGGAACATATTGACTCATCACGATATCTCTGGAACCATATCGCCTAGAGACTCGAAATTTGGAAGATAATCGTTTCGCCGAGTAGAGGTCAGGTAAAAACAGTTTCGACGTTTCGAGTTCGATGAAATTTCACCAGGATAGGCGGTTGTGTAGGCATTAATTAATTAAAAAGCGAAACAAAGTATGGCGAAACTAATGTGAATACAACAGTACACTTGTTTGCCTCGTGTCCAATCGCTTCGCGATCTTACCAATCGTACAACTCCTGTCACATGCTGTGGTACATTAACATCGGGAACTTGTCCTTTCGACTAAAATAACTTATCCGATTCCACCAACATTACGTAATAACGAAGACAATAAACGTAAAATACTTCCTATTTACACGGTCCAACAGTTTATATGTCGAAACGCCAGCTCGTTAAACGTGCGTATTTTCACACAAATTGAAGGCAATTACCCATTATAGTAGGCTTTTAATGAACAAACTGACAATGCATACATTACAATGTATGGTGATGTTATAAACATAACATTACTTAAAATCATAATATTTTCTGAGGCTATTTTAGAAAGGAAGATGTCTATAAATATTTCTTTTGTTCTTGCTAAAAGGTATTTAACATTATTTTAAACATTAACTCAACTTATAAATTAAAACTACACTTATTACCCCATGCTAGTCGCCGCCCCTTCCCATCTATTTCTAATAAGCAAAAGATGGGAAGAGGAGGAGGTTCTGAAGGGGTTGAGGAGATAAAAGGGAAAAGAAAATATCCTTTTTTTCTGATCGCATCTGCATCTAGATGCCTAAGGGTAGCGGTCACGTTTGCTCGTATGCCACATTTTTATATTAAAAAATCTAGGTAGATAAAACTGCTAACACCATTTATTATAAAACTAGTGACTCGTCCCGGCTTCGCCTGAGTATCGTTAACTATAGTGACCCGATCGCCATTTCCTGAAATATAGATATAATATATACATCATGTCGTAGATTAAAGTGCTATATTGGGGATGGTAGAGCTCCCAAACATTGTTTGGAACAACTTACCACTATCTAAAGTAAAATAATATTCACTTATTTAATAAAAAAGCTACCACTAAAATAATATTCACTTATTTAATAAAAAAACAAAAGTAGATAATATTTACTTGGTTATTTAAAAAAATAATTACTGGAAAGTTTTCGACATACGCTAGTCACGTAACTGAAATGCGTTCGAGTAAAAAATTGAATTCGGTTAGTTAGTGGCGCGACTCTTGCCAGAAGAAATTGCTTTTACGTGATCACGCCACTTTGTATTTTATGTTGTTCAACAATGCTATACGATATTTTTATATGTTATGTTGTGACTATCATTCTGACCACTGTACTCATTTGTTCATCATCATCCATATCCTGATCGGATTGTTTTTCTGAATTGCATTCATATCAATCTTTAAAATGAATTTTGTCCTGATATTATTCTTGCGTTTTAAAGCACTTTAAAGAGTATTCATTCTTTTAAAATAAAAAAGATACTTTTAAAACATCTTGTCTAAGAATTATTAGTATAAGCAAAATATATATATATAATCTACTTCCATTCTACTATTATTATTATTCGACTACTTCTTCTTCATCATCTTCTAGTGCCATCTCTTGCCAGAGGTACGCGATCATTATAGCCAGCTGGTCTCTAGTCACAGCTGCCCTGAACAGTGATTTCTTGATTATGTTGTACCACTGGCGCAGCTTATCTAGACAGGAGACTCTTCTTCGACCTGGTCACCGGCCTGTTCTTATCCCAGACTTAATACGTATTGACAAGTTTAATAAAATTGAAATTCAAGTGCAAAATTCAATATGGAAATGGTAAGATTCAATTAAATGTCGGCCATGAATATAGAGTCTAAGGTGTGTGATATTCCTTAAGCAGGATCATCTGAATAAAAACAAAATTTCATTTAAAATTAAGAATAGCGCCATCTAGTTTAGAATAAACAATACTTTACTTGAATATAGTTTTGCATATATTTTGTCTTAAATGTATTTTAAGCATGTATAATTGACATAATACTGCCATACATTAAGCTAACATACAAGTAGAACAACGAAGTGAACATGTTAACATCAAAGTTTATGTTATGACGTGCACTAACAAGGGCCGAAGTTTCATAGTGGAATAACAATGGCCGGCTAGCATCAACCGACTTGTTTGTATTACCAACGCTGTGCTAACATATGCCCATCTCATTGCATGAATGTATTTAATTAATAAATTCTAATTGATATTGTGAAGGGGTAAATTTTTTTTCCAGCTTTGCACAGGCCAATTCGAACGTGGAATACCAAAACCTCACAGAATGCCAGTGAGAAGTTACACTTCTGAGATTAGTTTGACAAGCTGGTGCCGCAGGCTCTATCTCCTTCCCATACCTTCCTTTTTCCTACTAGACCTGTTCTACAGTAAGGACGTGTTCAGACGCCACGCGCCAGCCACGCGAATCAGCACCCGCCTCCAACTCCCTTTAAAATTTGTTGCATATAATTTGAGTCTTATGACGAATCAATAAATCTGAAATTGCATTTGCAGCGCGCGTGCGATTGGTCTTCGCTTGTCGTCTGAACGTGGCCTAATTGGTAACGCATACTATAATTATTGTTAGACTCCTTCGGGCTTCAAACTTTAGGTACGGGTGGTCACGTGAGAACCACGTGACCAGCTTCGTTTATCTCCTTTTAACTGAAGAGAAATACATCAGATGTAACTTACGTTACGTTGTCTTGATAATTAACTAAATAAAAATATAGTATATTGAAGAGAAAATAAAGGCGTTATTCTTTTGCCTGTAACATTTCACGGCGTAAATATTTCAAAATTAACAAGTTATGTTAATAAACCGGTAAACGCCTTCCCTATTTCGACTTTATGAAATCATTTTTTTTTAATTAACTATGTAATCATTTCGTTATTAACTTCATCAAGGTTAAATTTTCTCTACTTTCATTACGTTGCTTTATTTTTTACACTATGATCTTTTGGTTTACTCGTTTCAGGCATGAAGGGGGTGACTGCTAAAACGACGGGTAATATGGAAGACTAAAATATGTAGTTCCACCCCTCTCTCCAAGTGGGAACAGAGTAAAGAGATGCTGAGAATTGTGCGGCATATTACAAGTCTCTCCACTGAATCAGTAGTAGAGCCCTCAGCACTAATAGCTATTGCACGAATGGGCTGGATCGACCGATGAAATATCACGACCTCACAGAATACGTAAAGTAAAAATATGATTCTACGTTTCTCGCTAGGTCGCTGGTAAAGAAAAGGAACGGCAGTGTTATCTAGGGACATGACATCCATGGTAAGAAATTCTCTAGTAAATAAGCTAACCTACCCCCAAATAGCTTAAACAAAGACCACCGTACTGTGGCAGAACGACAATTGCGTTAAGTGGTCTATTTTAAGAGAACTAATAATCCAAACATGCACGCGCAAGCTACGTAATCTTCTTGCAAAATGAACTCATTACTTGTAAAGCCATCAAAGTAGGCAAACTAAACTTTTGCAATTTATTTTTAAAACATATTACTAGAACCTAGTTAAGCCTCGACCATTGAATAGGAAGTCTGACAAACCATCATTAAAACATTCGTTTTATTTATTTAAAAAATGCTACTATGACAGTCCGTCGTAAAAACTATTACACCTTTAATGTTTTACGGCCATTTCCTTAGTTGTTCAAGCCAAGAAAAAAATTCGTTGGTAAAGAACCGCTCTGTGATGTTGCGTACAAAACAATTTACACTCCAAACTCACTTGGTCTTAGTATTCTTTGTTTTAAGGACCTTGGCTTCGTTTCTCAGTTTTTATTTCTTCTTCTTTTTATGAAATCGATTAAAAAATGGCAATTATGAATAAAATTTACGTTTAGGCAGTTTAAAGAAGACAGTAATTACACTCACAGTAAACGAATCTAGTATTACAGTGAACGTTATTGTCCTGTCCTATATTACAACGACTTCAGAAGCTGTTAACCCAGTGGCTATTGGATTCACAAGCTTGAATATTAGTTTTACTGATGATTACAAGAGATGAGATACAAGGCAAGGATGTTGAATAAATGCATTTGATTAAAGCATTTTAAAACATAGTGCAGTAAAATATTGAGTTGGTAAATGCATTTTTATTGGAAATTTGTTTTCAATATCCAAATGGATATGGCGAGTGGATACTTTGCAAAGTCTCCCCCCTCCCGCGCTTCAGAATCGCATTTACATGAAACCTATTGCATACGTTGAATATTTAGATTGGCTAAAATGGACCAGATTTATAAAATACTAATAAAAAGTCAATTCACTAATGCACATCGGTTTTAGTTATGATGCGATCTAAACCAAGGCCAGCTTGTTTATAACACAAAATGGTCACACCATTCGTTTAAATCCCAACGTACGTTTAATTTTCGGTAATACAAAGAGGACCTATAAACTGAACTGAGAAGGAATTAGGAGAGATAAAAAATAAAACAACACTAAATAATTTTTGTTGTAAAAGTGAATGGCTATTTTAGTAACGGGCGTCCTAATGAAATATTTACCGTATATTTTTATGACATACTAAATATGAATAAAAGAATTCTTTACCGATAAGTATGTATGCAAGAATGTAAAACATACAAATCTGCAAACTCTGCTTATCTAGCTAACGTGACTTTAATTTTTACTAGGAGAGAAATTAAGTTAATTTTACACTTCATTTTCTTTTTAACCTACCTAATTCTTGAAACTAACTTGTAATTTGTAGCTTCAGTTATTAATTACACATATCATATATTTATTATCTGTTAGTTTTTATTTTTGACATACCATGAATAGAGTTTTTTTTTAAATATAAAGTGGACGAATTAAGTTATAATTAAGCAAATTAGTGGTCCCAATTAATTATTAGAAATATATATAAAAATAGATCGTTCTGATATAATTATTTGGAAATGCAATTAATTTGAATCTTCAAATCAAAACTACAGTTACCTGCTTTAAGATTTCACCACCACATGTCGGCAATCCTCAATTACTGCTTTTTTACTTAAAAATTAAATGGTTCAACAAGTTTTTAATGTCAACAAAAGTTTTAATACTGTTGAACGTTGCTCACGTAGACACGTTTTAACTGTGGAAATTGGATTCAGTTAATTTGTAGCGCGCTTCCCGCACTGCTGTTAGGCTACTGGGTCGCTACGTGATCTCATTGCACTAGTTTGTTATCATTTAAAGATTTGTCTAATATACCCTGCTATTTTATTGATAGCAAATTATCTTTGATTGTCATTTCAATTTTGATAAAAGCCTGACTACGTAATTTGGCACTACAGCGTTCTCTTCCCGGTCAAAGACCACACAAACGGAGGCAGACCGTAAACAAGGTGGAAAGATGTACTGGGAAGAGAAAGAGAGACAATTTTGATAAAAGCTATGATATAAAATATCAATGTGTGAATTAATTGTAGAGCCATCTATCGCCAATTGGAACCAGTAGAATATTAACCGTGTTTTATTCGAATCAAACCACTGCACATGGGCCATACCTTGTAATGATCTTGTTTATTTTAGTGGTTATAAAATTTAAGTAAAGCTTTTACGGATGGTGTTGCACGTTTCTACTCTATTTTCTATTCTATTTGCTGGATTTCATCAAGAGATGTCTTATAATCCAAAAGTTATCCAGATAACAAAACTCGTGGGTTGTTTGTCAAGTTTGAAAGCAAAACCCACTTCATGCAACCTTGTAATTTAATTTTGGTATGTATTCTGCTCATTTTGCATAATTAAAAAGCAACCTAATACCACATGAAGCTCGCTAATAAACACGATCTTGTTTATTACTCACAACAATATAAAACATATTGAAAATTTCCCAGAACTCTGCCAATCAATGTCTCAAATTCAAATTCAGTATGTTAATATCTAAAACTTGGAAACCATAAAGGTTTCGTTTTTATAATCATTTTTATAATAAATAACATCAATAAAATGATGTCACACTCAACAGGGGATTATGGAGCAAAGATTGTTATCCACAATTTCCCCTGACGTTAAGTCGCGATATGATCTTATAATAGAACGCGCTAGTTTAGACTCTACAATCAAGACAATCTATTCACTCTTCTCTTCGTGTTCAAGATTGACCACAGTAAGATCTTGATTACCGATCAACCTCCTGGCCCGCCTCTCCACCGAATCTAATGCTGCGAGTTGATATGTAGCTACGCCTGCCCAGATATGACAGCAGTACTCCAGATGCACAAGAAATAAACATTTAGATCGTTTAGTTCGAACGCTAGGTGTACCTACTTATATGAAGCATAATCGTATTCAATCCAAGAAGTTAGTTTAAATATTTTAACTTTAAATTATTTCAAAAAGTAATTTTTATGATTTTATTTTATCTTATAAAAACATTGGCTTGCCTGCTATAAGTAGGTCCAAATGACGAAATTTTTTATATTAAAAAATTAAAAATTAAATAAAAATTGGAATCAACTCAAACACTCATAAAAACTCATTATAATCGGTCCAGGCGTTTCACAGTTCGTGGTTAAGATTTTTATTATCTCTAATTAATTTCGTAGTAATAAAATACTTTTTTAAAATCATTCTACTACTTACTCAAAGGTAAATTAATAAATATGTATTTATGCCCGTAACCCAAAGGGGTAGGCAGAGATTATGGATTTCCATTTGGCGCGGTCCTGGTACACCTCTCTCGCTTCTTTTACATACATACATCAACGCATACATATTACATACTCGTCTGTTTACGGTACTCCTTATATCGCCTTTCTTTTGTATGTTACTTTAAGATATATTATTTAAAAATAACACAATTAACATAATATTTTAAATTGAGTTCATGTAAATTAAACAAGCTTCCTCGGGCAATGGCGGTTTGTTATTTTAATTATAATGTAACAACAAGCTACGTGGTTAGCCGTCAGTATTGTTTATATTGAAAATGAGTTTGCTGAACAATTTAGTCGGATTATTCTCTTCGATTTGAGTGCGACATTTATAGATTAACAAAAGATTATGTTATTAAAGAAAAAGGTCAATATTTAGTAATAGGTTGCTGGATATCTCGAGGTACAGGCCCTATTTCTAAAGTGAGGTCCACAGTCTATTGTGAGGGTACAACACGGATAGATACATTATATACATGTTAATTGATTGCTTCATGTACTACACGTAAGTATTCCTAATTTACTTACGGGTAAGTACATGGGACGGAGCATTTACCTGCTGTTTATTCGCTCTGCATTAATCATCTCTGTTTCCCTAAGATCGTGTTTCATTAGAAGATTTTGCAAGATTCGAATAATGATATCTGACGAATTCTTTTAGAATTTCAAGGTACCAGTAAGTTATAATTGATTGATCTAACAAAAGCAGAGACGTATCGCACAAGACATGGCGATCTTAAAGTAATTTGTTTTTGGAAATCCCCTTTTTCACCTGAATGTATCTGCTATACACTGGCCACCTAAGCTTGGTATATGGTAGTAATTTACCTTAAAAGCCGGCAACTTTACCATGCTTATAAATTTTCCAGGAGGCGCTATTTACCAGACGAACGCTATCAGAATTTAAAACTCGCAAAGAGGCCCGCAAAAATAACATTACATTTCATTCGTGGTTCCGGCAGCTAACAGAGCTACGAGGTCTGATGATTAAAGACGACCCACGTCATGGGACCTGAAACCCAGTGGACTTCTAGAACATATAGCAGCTCTTTTTATGAATTATTTTTATTTTTGTCCTTTTTTCGATTTATGTTTTAAGTAGTTAATAAAATTATGGTTTGCACCTGTATTCATTATTAAATTATAAATTGTATTGTGTAAAAGTTTCGGACCTATCGCACTCAATGCGAGGCGGGGCGCGACCGCGAATCGATCCCACTCACCCTGAAGAAGGACCTCCGATAGGTCCGAAACTTGTCGGTACAAAAATACCGAAGGAAAAACGCGAACGTGAGTGAAGCCGTTTGTTATAAAAAGTTAATTAATAATGTCTCACGGGAGTTTTAATAATTTTATAAATTGTAATTTATGATTACTACTTTTGTTATCTTTTTAAATTGTCAATAATGTTCTATAAAGGATTAAGGTTATGTTTGTTCCTTTAAAATATGTACTATAAATCTTTTTCGATATAAATGAAAGGGATTGTAACAAGTTATAAGATTTGAGAGTCAGGCCTTTTCTGCTACGTAATCCTTTGCAAATAAGGAACCGATTTAAAGGATCGGGTGGAATTGGTAGACTTTAATAAGCACGTGCTATATTTTTTCTTTCTTGTAAATGAGAATATTTCCTATATTTTATGGATATGGATTTTTGGCAGATTACTCAACGACAGTATAATCAAATGGTAGATTTCGAGACCTGGTTTTTACCTAAATTTATGAAATAAATTGTGTAAATTTAAAACACATCGTTTATAGCGCCTTATGCCAGTATTTAACAATTTAGATGAGTGAATGATAAAATAAATCCAAAAATTTGACTTCAATCTACCGATTTATTGTAAGTACTTTTATGTTAAAGCGTTATCTAGAAAAAATAAATGGCAAATTGAGCAGAGAAAAACTTTATCTTAGAAAGAGGAAAATAAATAAAGACAGAATATACGGAAGACACGAGGGATCTAGAATAAAATCTATCTGTGTTGTAGAAAATCTAGTAAGTGTACAGTTAGATAGAAAAAGTAAGCACTGAATTACGATACATTTTCTTACATTCTTTCAATTGTATTTTGGTTTGGAAAAATAATATATGGTTGTATAACAAGATGTGACGTCATTGGCACAATTGACGAACAAGTTGTGCGCGTTTCTAACCTACTTTTATTTTTAATCTTTAACATACGTGACGCATTTGGCCAAAAAACATAATTTTTTTAGCATGTGAAGGAAACATCTTTGGAAGACATAGTAAAGGATTAACCATATTCAACAATTGACAGCCAGGAATAATAAAAACTAAAATTCAATGTAGTAACTGTTATAAGTCTTAGATCAATAATCATAAGAACTAAAATAATGTTCACATTATTTTGTTCAAATTAAAATCGTTGGAAGGCTGTACCTCGTTTACACGGGTGTAAGTTTTAGTCTCATCTATAATTTTTAGATATGAAAGGAATTTTTCTTAAAATATATCAAACAGAAGACTTGGTGGCTAAGCCTATTTACGTCGGTTTATCTCGTTAACTGGAGCGGTGGTCGCCGAGCGCCTGCGAAGTTTGATGCGGCAACAAACAAGATTCGTTTCCTTGACATTATCTTAGGAAACTTTAAACAGGCGCTTGTCGAATGAATAGGCCTTCGTTATATTGATATTTCGAAAGAACGTTGTATAATAATTTAAAATATGAAATCCACCACCTTTAAACATTTGGCTAGCCCTGTCATCAAACAGTTCGGCTAGTACTCCTATAAATATTAGTATTGAACTCATTCTACAGTTTATATCTTATAAACAAATAAATAGAAGTAGCTTATAACTACTTCACCACCTTGTTAATCTTAGCAACAATATTTCATTAATATATTTTTTTAAATACCGAAAAATACGATCATTCATAGAGAAATCTATGTTGTGCAAATATAGAAGTCCCTAATCTATCTATGATCTAAATAAAATACATAGGAATTTATATTTCTGAACGCAGAAAACAAAGCAGAAATCCTTAAAGTACGGTAGATACACGGGAAACAGCATTTTGCAAGTAAATCCCATAG